>LPNX010187146.1:39952-59952 GCA_001517045.1 Pseudotsuga menziesii
TGTTCATAGGACTTACCCTCCGTGCCCCTGGCCTTATCATAATGACAAAAAAAGTTGAAATATACGAACCTTCTAACTGTGATATCGAATTACAAGTCAACACGTCCTGACACCCCCATACAACCCTGGTATTCATTGGGGGACTAGTGCTAATTAATTAAAGGTCAACACGTAAAATAAATAGAACTTGAATTCTGCTTCTTTTATCCTATAAACATAATAAAGAAAATTAGAAACATGTGAGACCCTAGGTCTCCCTAAGATCCCTTGATCTAGCAAAGACATAAATGAATTTACTCAAACAGTTTGTGTCCCTGCATCACTAGGTTTATCAACCATTTTTTAAAATAGCAAAAACAATGGGTAATATATTTCTACATGTCGAGTCTCGAAGCTCATCTACAACCATTCGTAGTCTAGTCCACAAATTCTCCATTTTTCCATGTAACTTTTGGTTGGTTTCCATGTTTATACAACAATGGAAATGGTGAACACCCATGAACTACCTAGAGTGCGTCGTGAGAGTGTTCCCAACCATGATCGAGCCAATTATATTTTGAGGATATGGTGGTAGCCCTGTATCACCCCTTTTCATGCCTCACATGTCCTAATAGTCCCTTGCCCCTTTCTTTTACATATCCAAGGGACGTAAAGGCCAAAACATGTCAAAATAGAACTCCTAAATTCAAAGAAGTTTAAACCCAAGTGTGCATGGAAAAGTCACCAATGAGGGTGAAGAAGTGCCTTAACTTCTAGAAAGAAGTTGAAAAAAACTCACTATTTAATTGTTAAATGTTTAATTTTAAGTTTTAAATGTATGTAAGTGAATGCCATTAAATTTCTTACTTGAGTTTGATTTGATTTACATTTTCAATTTTGAAGAGATGTCATTATATACCACGTATATGTTTCTGTTGATTTCCTTATTGATTTTTTTTATTGCAGTTATGACTATGGACACAAATGCTGAAATATTGATTAAGCTTGCCCACTTGAGAGGACTTAGTACTGCTTTTAGTGGTGGTGATAGGATTCGACGTTCACTTGCATCCACTTTGGATGCAATTGTTGAGACTATTATATTGTCAAGCAAGATACTATATGATATTACATCATATAGAGAAAGAAAAAGACAAGAGTACGCTGATGGGCTTGACTACAATGCAATAAAAAAGTTGAAAAGAGCATATATTTTCATTGTTTAGGGACCCTCACACAAGGGAAATCCCAAATGCAAATAGGACACATATATCTATCGAGTGGTGCACATATCAGCCATTTGTTGATAACTGGATGGACAGATGGTATATGGTTTTTGATATGCCACCACACAACAACAGGGAAATCACCATGTATTTCCTTCGGAAGATGTATGCAGAGTTCATGTTGGGTAAACACGTAAAATATTTTGATATATTTTAGTTTAAGGGGATCGGTGGCAGGATGCCCCAAAACTGACCCAATTCCAGGCTTCGAGACGTTGATCACCCTATCCCTGCACCTTGCAGGCAGTTACCTGGGCTAGATGTCCCACCTGTACATTGTGTTATTCCATAAACACATGATGCATATTTTAGTTTGGCACGGGCAGTTGTTTGTCATAGCACTATGGTTCAACATATGGGTGAGGAAGGGACATTTGTCCCTGGTGTGGTACATACACCAGGTCATCACGGTGCAGGACCATCTTCTAGTGCAGTACCACCCGCTAGTGCAGCGCCCCCATCTAGTGCAAGACCATCTACTAGTGCAACACCATCAGCACATTCCTAGCCTACTTTTGAGCCTCACGAGTGCACATCGTGTGGTCGTCCCTGCTATGGTCTTTCGTCAGATGTTGCCTTCAATGGGTTTTTGAGTGATGTATGTATATGGTTAATTGTAATAAATTCTTCATTTATTTTCCTCTTTGTACACATATGTATAGTTTGAGCTAATATATTAATTTTGTGAACTTGCAGTTGATGCTTTATGCCAGCAGCAACGCCCCAGAGTTCCATGTTCCACACTCTATAGAGGGGCATGACATTCCATCCACTAATCCCTTGGTTGGTGGAGAGATTCCTATAGCACCCATTGTCGTATCTCACACCGAGGTAAACATTTTAAAATTTCAATTTTTTAATACTTGTTAATTTGTTAATTTCCGTCTAATATTTACAATTATTAAACTTGCAGATGCTAGATCCTTCACGGGGGAAAGCAGTGATGGAGGTAAAATCCATGGTCATATCGAACCACGAAATATCTGGGCATGACACTCCATCCACTGATCCCTTGGTTGGTGGAGAGATTCATATAGCACCCATTGTCGTATCTCACACCGAGGTAAACATTTTAAAAATGTTAGTTTTTTAATACTTGTTAATTTTTTAATTTCCACACATTGTACATGTTAGTTCACTAATGCTATCTACGGTCTAATATTTACAATTATTAAACTGGGATATGATATATCCTTCACGGGGGAAAGCAGTGATGGAGGTAAACATTTTAAACATTTAAAAAATGTCATTTTTTAAATACATGTATGTTCGTTGAATCATGCATGTCTAACTACATGAACTCTTGTTGACTATAGGCACCAACCAAAACACCTGGACCATTTCCTAGAGTTGTATCTCCTCATAGGCCATATGTGAATAAGGTTCATGTGTATATGAGGTGGTCTACTCCTAGCAAGAGTCCCGTTTTCCATGACCATGGAGCTACTGATACCATGGTAATGTATATCCTTCGATGTTACTTCTTGGTTAACTTGAAATCCAGTGCATAAAATGTTTTCTTAATGTTTGATTTGCATGTTTACTGCATCAGGATCCAGAGTTCACTATTGAAAACCTTGCAGGGATGGTTGATGCAGTATTCAGTGTTGCATCTACAATGGAAACAAGTCACACAGAGGTACAACTATTTCAACGTGATCATTACATAGTTTATTATTGTTGGCATATGTTTATTCATGCATGTATAACTATTTCAGCATTTGGTGATTGTAGCCACCACCACTAGGAGTTATTGATGCAACAATCAATGTGGTATCTGCAATAACAACAAGCCAGACAGAGGTACAACTATTTGAACATGATCTAGACATAGTGTGTTATTGTTGTTTATTTTTTATTCATGCACATGTCTAACTATTTCAACATTTGGTGATTGTAGCCACCACCACCACCACCAGTTCCTGCCCCCTCTGGTTCGACCATGGATGTGCCCATCCTTGATGTTCAACCAACATCTCCATCTGCTACACAAGGAACACAATCCCCTTTGTCACAGTCTCTCACTGAGGTGAGATGTCCATTAATGACCAATTGTTTCATGCAATGTCCATTAACATTTTGATAATTGTTGAGTTAATTTAGATATGATATTTTATTGAGCTAATGTATTAGTACATAGTTGAATTTAACAATTGATATTTAATTTGCAAGATCCAAATATGCACACTGGTCCTAGAGTTGTGCCTACATGATCAACCTCGAGAAAGAACAAGAGGAAGCTTGAGTTTTGATGTGTCTTATGGGATATGTACATTTCTATACATGTACATGTGGCTTGGACAGTTTTGGATACATGTACTTTTGGAGACATGTACATTGGCATTTCACTTACATGTACATGTGGCTTGGATAGTTATGGATACATGTACATGTGGCTTGGATAGTCTTGGATAGATGTGGAGACACATGTACTTTTGGTTACTTTTGGATATATATGTACTTTTGGAGACATGTACATTGACATTTCAGTTATAAATGAATGATATATTTCACTTTGAATTTGTTCTTTGGTTTCCACATGTTCTTGTGTCAATCTATTTTATTTATTTGTGTGGATTATCTATTACTTATGAATGCACTATGTCAAAAGAAAAAAATATTATATTTAAAGGTTTCAATGATCTCATTACATGCACACTAAAGTCAAAGTTCTTGCTCATGTAATTTAATAAATATAAGTGCAATACAATGTATTTCAAGGTTTTAATGAACTCACTACATGCACACCAATTGGATATATCTAATTAAAAATTGTGAGTTTGGATGATTAAATTACAAGTTAAGTCAATGCTCAAGTGTAATTTAATAAAACTAAGTGCAATACATGCTTCACATTTCATCAATGACCAACAACACTATTTAACAAACCTCACGCACCCAATGACTAATCACTCAGCATCAAAGGAACTACAATAGAATCCAAAGACTGAGAACCAACTTCGTGAATCAACATGATTTGAAGCATAAGTCCACCGGATTTGAAAAAGTTGAGTTGGACATTAGATTGATTCTTAATTGAGTTATGACAGTAAGATAAGATTAGGGTTAGGATTAGGGTTTCCTTGGTAGGGTTATGGTTATGGGCCATGCATGTTAAACAATAAACCCTAGTTAGGGATAGGGTTTTCCAAGTTTGGCCTTTGTTGGCATGAAATGCATTGTCCAAGTTTGGACCTCATTGCATGGCTGCATTGTCCCCTACTGAGCGAAACCCTAGTTTCATAAATCACCATATATAGTGGTCACTGAGCAAAGGATAGGCGGGGGAGGCCCCCCCCTAGGTAAAATCCCACGTCACAAATCCAACGGAATCGATTGTTCGTCAATCAGAGGCCCAAGCATCGATCTATGGCGAGTTGCAGGTCACCTCCAGATACCATTCAGGGACACCTAGTGGACTTGTGCCTCATGAAAAAACCTCACGAAGCCGCAATTTTGAATTTTTTCAACTCCTGCTAGCGTGTTTGGGGATGGGAAATATGGAAATTCCAACCACATGCCCATCGTCCGTGGCTTTCCAAGTTTGGCCCTCGTTGGTGTGACTGCATTGTCCCCTACTAAGCAAAACCCTAGTTTCAGAAACCACCGTATACGGAGGTCACCGGGCAATGGACAGGCGGGGGATTCCCCCCCTGGATAAAATCCCACGTCACAAATCCAATGAAATCAACAATTTGTCGATCGAAGGCCTGAGCATCAATATATGGCGAGTTGCAAGTCACCTCCAGATACCATTCAGGGACACCTAGTGGACTTGTGCCCGATGCGCAAAAAACCTCATGGAGCTACAATTTTGAATTCTGTCAACTCCTGCTAGCGTGTTTGGGCATGGGAAATATGGAAAAACCAACCGAATCCCCATCGTTCATGGCTTTCCAACTTTGTCCCTTGTTTCCATGACTGCATTGTCCCCTACTCAAAAAAACCTTAGTTTCAGAAACCACCGTATATGGAGGTCATCTGAAAATGGACAGGAGGGAGAGGGCCCCCCTAGCTAAAATACCATGTCATGAATCCAACGGAATTGACAGTTCATCAATCGGAGGCATGATCATCGATCTATGGTGAGTTACAGGTCACCTCCACATACCATTCAGGGACACCTGGTGGACTTGTGCCCGGTGTGCAAAAAACCTCATGGAGCCACAATTTTGAATTTCGTCAACTTCTGCTAGTGTGTTTGGGCATGGGAAATATGGAAAAACCAACCACATCCCCACCGTCCATGGATTTCCAACTTTGGCCCTCGTTGGCATGACTGCATTGTCCCCTACTGAGCGAAACCCTAGTTTCAGAAACCACCATAGAAGGAGGTCACTGAGAAATGGACAGGAGGGAGAGGCCCCTCCCAACTAAAATCCCATGTCACGAATCCAACAAAATTGATGGTTCATTGATCAGAGGCCCGAGCATCAATCTATGGTGAGTTGCAGGTCACCTCCAGATACTATTCAGGGACACCTAATGGACTTGTTCCCGATGTGCAAAAAAACTCACAGAGCCGCAATTTTGAATTTCGTCAACTCCTGCTAATGTGTTTGGGCATGGAAAATACGGCAATACAAACCGCATCCCCACCTTCTGTGGCTTTCCAAGTTTGGCCCTCATTGGCGTGACTACATTATCCCCTACTAAGCAAAACCCTAGTTTCAGAAACCACCGTCACCCGGTAATGGACAGGAGGGAGAGGGCCCCCCTAGCTAAAATCCCACATCATGAATCCAACAGAATCAATGGTTTGTCAATCGGAGGCCCGAGCATCGATCTATGGCAAGCATCGATCTATGGCGAGTTGCAGGTCACCTCTAGATACCGTTCAGGGACACCTGGTGGACTTGTGCCCGGTGCACAAAAACCTCACGGAGCAACAATTTTGAATTCTGTCAACTCCTGCTAGTGTGTTTGGGCATGGGAAATATGGCAATGCCAACCGCATCGCCACCATCCATGTCTTTCCAATTTTGGCCCTCGTTGGCATGACTACATTGTCCCTTATTGAGTGAAACCCTAGTTTCAGAAACCACCATAGAAGGAGGTCGCCGGGAAATGGATAGGAGGGAGAGGGCCCACCCTAGGTAAAATACCACGTCATGAATCCAACGGAATTGATATTTCATCTATCTGAGGCTTGAGCTTTGATCTATGGTGAGTTGCAGGTCACCTCCAGATATCGTTCAGGGACACCTGGTGGACTTGTGTCTGATGCGCAAAAAACCTCACAGAGTCGCAATTTTGAATTCCGTCAACTCCTGCTAGCGTGTTTAGGCATGGGAAATATGGAAACGCCAACCGCATCCCCATCGTCTATGGATTTCCAAGTTTGGCCCTCATTTGCGTGACTGCATTGTCCCCTATTGAGCGAAACCCTAGTTTCAGAAACCACCGTAGACGGAGGTCACTAGGGATTGGACATGCGGGTATAAGAGGTGCGTTGTCAAGAAGGAAATTATACAATCCTTAAAACATAATTTTATTTTTGCATCATCTTGTTTCCATCATCCTAGTTGTATATATGAGCTGAAAACATTGACAATATTAGCTACTTGAAAAATTAGGGTTTTAGTCATGTAAGAGAGCCTACAAAGAACTTTGATAGGTATGACCTAAAGAGGTACATGTATGTATTCTAATGTTATGTATATCATGTGAATGAGATCTTGAAATGTTCATATGATTGATATATAGGGTTTATTGATCATATGTAAAATTTGGCATGTTCATTAACTTGACATACAAGATAACTTTTGGCATATTTATAAGAAACATTATGGAAAATTTCGCATATCAAGAACACAAAATTGACATATTCATAAGAAACATACATGGAAAAATTAAAATTATTATACATACCTCATCATGCTATATCCCACCTATTATCATACAACCAAGCCCTCCAGATCATCTCTTATAATGATGGTCTTCATTAGTCTCTTGTGCTCTGTATTCGGTAAGAAGTAGCGTACCTTCAATGAATTTCAGCTAGGCATTGTTCGTACCTAGAGGTTTGTACCAATGATTAAGTTGTAAAGTGATACACACTTGCACCTTGTTTGTAATCCTTGTAAACATATCCACCCTTCTTTATTTCATTATTGTCATGTGTAAGGTATTCACCTTTAACAATCATAGACCCGATGGGGAAGTGGTTTTTTTCATGATCAGTCATGGACATAATGAGGGTTTTCTTTTCCTCTATACAACGTGCCACCCAGTAATCACCACCCCATTCACTATCTTTTGAGGCAACCACTGCATATATGTGTCCTGCATAGTATGATTGTAGGTATATGATCAAATATTTATCGTGTGATACAAGGCCATTAATGTGAGTTTCAGGACTAAATAAATAAACAAAAAAAGGTTAAGGAAATGCATCATACCAGGTTGTACAAGGTCTGAGACATGATCAAAATCTATAGAAATAGATGATTGGCCTTCTTCCAATGGAATTAACTCATCAATTGCATGCTGATAAAGTGGAAGTGATATTCGATCCCATCCATCAACCCAGTCCAATTATTCACACACATCCCAGTCACCATCACAACAAGGCGAGCAAAAACAAGCGAGTTTTCTGGTCCAAATTTCAAATACTAGGTTATCAAAGCTTCTAACCAAATGAAAGCCATGAGTCCCAAGAACAGTATTGCATTCCGATGCATGTGAACGATCTATGTCTACCACCTCCAAAAAAATCTCTCCACATGTCTCTTTCTTGTGGATTCTACTCGCATAGCTGATTCCTCTCCCATTACTGACGTGCACCACCTGACTATAGATTGAGCATTTTGAATAGTATATATTTTATATAATTTCAATTCCTCTCTTTGTAGGGCTGTTGTGACACATGCTCCAGCTCCATCATGCTCTCCTTTACCATTCCCAGTCTCAAAATAGTTCCACATATGTGGAACTTTGTAGTTTTTATGCAATGAACACAACCATTGAAATATGCGTGCATTTTTTAACTGACCAGCACATCCATCAGACCAAATCTAGTGTCGATCCATCTATATGTTATTTCCCTTCAAATTATCATAGAACATGATGAAGCAATGAAGTACATAGTGGAAGTCATGGCACCTATCATCACTTATGTAGAAGTGATATTCCTTTAGAATTTCTCTTTGCTCTTCACTGCTATTTGGGCCATGCCTATATGTGATATGCACCGTCAAGGAAACTTGCTTAGAGTGATAATACTGACTTTGGATCTCATTTTCAGGTTGCAGAGTGTAGGTCTCGGCAAAATCAACAACTAAAAGTATAGTACCATGGGGAAATGTATATCTACATATTCTAAACTTCTCATCCTGCCATCGTGCCAAGTGGACATGCTGAACATATTGATGTGTCTTTTCAATAAATTCCTTGATGAAGACACTAACTTGTACCTTTTGACACAAAATGATCTCAATATCATTTTTTTTGTAAGGAATGAAATGCAACTATTCAAACATAAATTTATAGATAAATTCATGTACCTGAGATGTCACCAATTGTATTGTTTTGCTTTCTTTCTCTGGGACTATTTCATAGCTGATATATTTGAAACTTTTCATGTCTGTAACCATATTCCCAAATTCATTGTCTCCACTCTCATGCATACATTGGCTCAATAATGCCATTCCAGCACAGTTGGAGCAAGTTCCATCCAAACAGGATTTTGCATAGTATGTTTTCCCCCCAAGCCTATTGCACATGACACTATGAATGAATTCTCTTGATGAGGTCAGTGGTATTATCAAGGAGAAATCCTGCATATGGTTAGTATGAAACACACGACGAATGCACAAAAATGTTTCATGGTGATATTCATATTCTACATGGTATCTACAACAACAAGTGTTACGAAGAGTATTTATTCTAACATACCAGAGCTTACATTTCTCAAAAGATATTTGCCCCAAATTCAATTGTCTATGTTCATTCCTAAATTTATCGTATAGTTATGTCTGTGTTATATTAAGAAGATGTTTAATATTTGGTCCACGGTCCTTTGAACCCCTTCTCAGTTTTAGTACATCCTTCTGGTTTGAAGAAGGCCTTGTGTGATCATGCCAAACACTCTGCAGTGGTCCCTTTACTACATCAACTAGCTTCATGTCACGACATGGAAACCAACCAATAAAGGCCCAAAAATCTGTCTGGGCGGTTGTGTCAAGATGTTTTCTTCTAATAGAATACCTACAGAAGGTTTTTACATTCAAATTAACTAGTTTAGATGTAGGATTGAGAAAACGAAGGACCCTGGTGTTCTTATTTACAATTTCTTGTGACAACACACGATGAGTCGCATTGCGGTCCTTTGACCGTGTGTTCTTACCAATTTTACCAAAGGCATCTACTAATCTTTTAACTATATGAGAACTTGGTCCAGAATTCTTTATCATCTTTATCCCTAACAATTTCCTAACAATAGTCATGCCCCTAGATTTTAAAAATGATAAAAATAATCTACATTTATCTCCATCACATTTAGAAACAAAATATTTATTTAGTATCTGTTGAGTTTGATAAGCAATACTACATTTAGATAGAGTACCTTCAATGGAATTGAGGATTCATTCATCAACTTGTATACTCTTCGGAGTTCTTCGACGTGTGCTTTCTAATGGAGGTAAGGGGGTTGGATTTCTATCATCTAGCGCATCAACAATACGCTCTGGTGTTTTAGTAGCAACTTGTTGTCCTTCATTCTCTTCCTAGTAGTTGGATGGTGGAAGTCCAACATCCTCATCGATGGTCCAGATATTATTTTCTTCTTCAACAGTAGGCTCCATGTCCAACGCCTTTTCAATAGTAGGCTCCATGTCCAATTCCTCTTCAACAGTAGGCTCCATGTCCAATGCCTCTTCATGAGCTTCGTCTTGAGATGGTAACTTATCACTTTGACTTGATGTGGGATTTGAAACTTTCCCTAATGAGCACCTACGTTTTGCTTCTTGAATACTTCCATGGGGTGCTTATTCAACAACTATTGTGTAAATTGAAGGTCCCTCTAGTGAATGCTTCCTTTTTTCTTATGCTGGATTAATAGTATGAACCGTCATATCCTCTATAATTGGATTTGGATTAGTTTCCAAAGAAAGCCTCTGATTCATCATGTCTATTCTTTTATTTTATTTCTCTTCTTCGATGACTTCTTGAGGTCTCTTCTTCCTTGCTTATTTTCTTCCTCAGTTACATACATTCCCCATCACCACAATGATCAATTCAATATAGTTTGTTTTTGTTTCTCCTCAATTACAAGATTTCAAACCTTTAACTTGCTTTTAAACTATTGATCCTTCAGGGTGCTTCAATCTTCCTTCTCAATTATTCATATTTCCCATCAAAACAATGATGAATGGGAAAATTTACCTTTGGTTCTCTTGAAAAATAAGAAAATGAAAGTTAAATCATAAACTGTTCCTCAAGTTGATTCTCTTGTACAATTGTGTATATCTACCATCACCATGAAATGACATTGAAGCTTGCTAGATTATCCTGTGTGCTCCTTAGCCATGAAAGATGTCCTCAATACTACACCTACATAACAAAAAGAATGATGGAGAATGTGTATTGTGAGCATTTCCACAGGCGGGCTCATGCTCTTGAAAAAAAATGCGCGGTAATCGGATTTTCGTAAAAACAAAGTGAAGTTGCTCTTGAAAAAAAAAATCCACTGTTTTTACAATCCTAAAAATTGCACGTGTTATATATAGTAAAAATGCGTACGCGATTTGTATAAGTAAAACGTGCACATGATATGTTTAAACACAATTAATAGGGTGGGTGCACGGCTAAGGCAACGAATAAAATCATAAGACCAGCGTAGATCCAAATCCTGGGCTCTATCAAGCGCCAAGATGGATCAAATCTCTAACCTCTTCTTAGGTATCCATTGATTTGGTTTCAAACCAAAAGACACATCTTTTATTTAAGGTCCACATATAATTTTCTTATTATTAATATTTAATATTATTTATGGCCGACATATAATATTTTTTATTTTCTTAGGAACAAACATTGCATCATTTCCCCACACATGGTTTTAAAACCATATGCAAGGCCCTTCTACAATCATGGGTTGTTTAGGAGGCCTTGCACATGGTCTTAAAACCATTTGCAAGGCCCTCCTAAACCATGTACAATAAAACCATGGGTTGTTTAGGAGGCCTTGCACATGGTTTAAAAACCATGTGCAAAGCCTCCTAAACCATGTACAATAAAACCATGGGTTGTTTAGAATGCCTTGCACATGGTTTTAAAACCATGTGCAAGGCCAACATTTTTTGTGGATAATTCAATATGGTTTTAAAACCATGTGCAAGGCCAACATTTTTTTGTGGATAATTCAATTTTGTGTTTTTTTTACCCACATATTTTTTTTACGGATATAATATTTTACTTTTTTATTGTTTTTTTAGGTAGAAAGATTACCACATATTCCCCATATTAGATTGTTTTTGTGGCCGACATTTATTTTGGCCTATTACAAAATTTATTTTTTATTAATAAAAATAAAGTTACGAAAGTGATATTATTTTTTATTTTGTGTTACAAAATCTCTCCCATAATATTCACTATCACTATTATTTTTGGCCGACATGTTACATACGTTATTAACATTACATCACGTTACAAGATCTCTCCCATAATATTCACTTTCACTATTATTTTTTGCCGACATGTTAGTAACATTACATCACGTTACAAGATCTCCCCCATACTGGGCTGTAGAGCGCCTCTCGGCGCAAAAACAAATGTTTTCTATGGTTAGCAACAAAGAAAATGTTTTTAGTGTTCCCTTATTTTCATGCATATAAATGTTTCTCTCTATAGCCCCAATAATCCCTAATACCCCTATCTCTTTCTAAATATACCTCCCTCATTCTCTCTACATCCATCCCTATATGTTTCTTTCTCTCCCTTACTCCATCCCTCCCTCTCTCATTGTGAGGATGATGATGAACATGATGATGGTGATGATGATGATGATGGAGACAAAGATGATGATACTAATGGTGATGAAGACGATGATGATTATCATGATGGTGGTGATGATGATGATGATGATGATGATGATGAAGATGATGATGACGACGATGAAGATGACGATGTTGATGATGATGAAGATGATGATGTCAATGATGATGATGATGTTGAAGACGATGATGATCTATTGATGATGATGATCATGATCATGATCATGGTGATGAAGATGATGATGATGAACATCATGGTGATGATGATAATGATGAAGAAGATCAGCATGATGGTAATGAATAATATGTTGATGATTATGATGGTTATGAAGAATATCATGATGATGGTGATGAAGAAGATCATGAACATGGTGATGAAGATGATGATGATGATGATGATGATGATAATGTTGATGTAATTGTAAATTCAGAATGTACTCACTTGTATATCTTATGTATTATACCCCGATGTTTATTCTGGGATGTGTTTGTAATGTAATTGAGTCATGTCATGCCCCAATGTTCCGATCGATAGTTTCTATAATGTGAACAAGTCATGTCAAGTCATTGTGGGTAACCCTCCAATTTGTCAAGGGTTAAAGTCCCCACAGTTGTGGGGCCCTAGGGTTATTATAATATCCTAGAGAATTTGACCCTAGGTGATTCATTGTAAGTCAGGGCAATAGTCGCCACTGCTGTGTTAAGGATAACCCTCCTTGTTGGTCAGAGGAGGCAAATTCCCCACAAGTTGTGAGGGCACTAGGGTTATTAGACACTCCTAGAGATGTCGGCTCTAGTAAGTAATTGTTAAGTGAGTCCGACATGTTGGAGTGGGATTCAAGTGAAAAAAAGAATATAAATAGAGAGTGAGACTCTCTATTTATCACACACACACTTAATCATTGGGGCGCATGAGTGAGAGAGGAGAAGCTCTCTCCTGTGTGAGAGAGAGAACAAGCTGTGGAGATCATCTTTTCTATTTTTGGGTTTTACAGCTGCCATTAGTGCTCATTCTATCTGTGAGGAAGTTATGGGGTTTTATCCTTTATGGTTTCCCCGAGGAAAATTCGTTGTGTCTCTTGTCTCTTGTGTTTATTGTTGTGCATGGTATTCTCTCAGTTAAAGATCCTAAGATAATGCTAGCTTGAATGATAAAATTCTAACATGGTGTCAGAGCTAACTTGAGAAGAAGACATTGTGCAGCTGCAGAAGCTAGGTATTCTTACTCTTTGGGTCTCTCTCCACAATCCATCAGCAAACGTATGCTAGGCTGACTCTCCATTGAAGGGCGCATGTTTCTGTCAAAGCGAAATTCGATTCCTAGCATTTTTAGTTTTTGGTACGAGAAATTAGGGCTTCTTACAGAAGAGGAATTTTTGAGTGAGCCCGGCATAGGATTTCTCTTATCATCAAAATCAAATTTTAAAGACCTAGATCAAGATTTTTGGTTGGGTGAAACTCTGGGAAATTCAAACCCTATTTTGACCCTGAGCTAGAAAAACCCTAAAATACTAAAACAGATAGGTTTTGGTACATTCCCTATATCTCAGGATTGGAGATGTCTCCAAAGCTGAAACTATCACAAGTTGAGGATAAAATCCTGATTTACACTGTCTCCAAAATTAAGCCTTAGATTCTCTATATTATAGGAGATATGATCCCTCCAAGTTAGGGTTCCAGCCTCTTCCAGGATTCATCCCTGAACAGGACGCTTGGGGAGAATTGCTATATCTCGAGCTACAAATGTCCAAATTAAATTTATGAATATTTTGTAGAAAGGGCACGGACTGCAATTTCTATGTTCTTGGTTTCGTACCCTGAAGATTAAACAGTGACATGTGGAAGTCTGTACAACTTTGCTATGCTGAACAGTCCTGAAACAGGTCACCTTGGGAAAAGGATTATAAGTCCCAATTGGTGAAACCAATTCTGATGAAACCTATGGTGTTGGAACAGGGACATACGAGGCTACCTCAATGTGAAGTTTCAAGCACAAGGGAGCAGTAATTTTGTAGATACCACTGAAACATTATCAGGAATTTCTACAGAAGAAATTGGAAAACTAGGGCTTCCTGTTCCGGGAGCTTCCCTCCATTGTTTTCAGAAAAGGAGTACATTGGACAGCTCACCTTGAAGAGATCTACCTTTCTATTCAATTAGATATGAAATATTCCAAGTTTTGAAAATTAGGGTTTCTCTGACAAACCCTAGGTCAGCCAGCTTCGGAACCAGGACGGACACCTCAAATCGGTAAGATCTAATCTTTTGCTATTTACATTTGAGGTTCTTATTTCAAAGAGATCTATCACATCAGCTTGATGATAAGATTGGTGAAGTTGACAAATTCCAAGAATGGAAGTATATGATCTCTTTGAAGAAAATGAATTGGACATCTACACAATTAGAGAGGTTTCAGTTCCAAAGGGAGATGAGGCTAAAAGCCTTACATAAGAATAACTTGGTCAAGGCCAAAAAGATCATTACTGATTCAATTACGGATCACCTTATACCACAAGTGTCTTCCCTAAAGACACCAAAAGAGATGGTTGATTCCTTAACCAATCTATTTGAAGGGAAGAACATAAATCGGAATATGACCTTAAGAAACCAGTTGAAGAATGTGAAGATCCAGAATGCAGAGACCATACAGTCATACTTTACAAGGGTCTCTCAAATCAAATAACAACTTGAAGCGGTAGAAGAAGAAGTGGAGAATGCAGAAGTGGTGATAGCCACCTTGAATGGCCTCCCAGGATCATGGGATTCATTCATTCAAGGAATTTGTTCCAGAAGGAAGTGATTATTTTCAACAGACTCTGGGAAGAAGAAGAAGCTCGACTCATAATAAGAGAAGAGAAGATGGGAGCAATTGAAGATCAAGCTCTCACCATCGAAAGAAGATCCCTCAAGCAATGAGGAATACGAAGGACTCAACTCTTGAAGAAATGCTTATCCATCTTAACATTTGGATAAGAAATGATGAATGAAGAAGATGATGAAGTTGAAGGCTCAAGAAGGAGTCTACCCACGAAACAAATAAAGATAAGTATTCAATTTTCATTTCATGATATTTTTTTGTTATGCATTTGTTTATATTCAATTGATGTATTATGCATGATAGAATGTTTGCATTAATGACAATATACTACTAATACACATGTGATGGGTAAGTATCTCATGGTGCTATACAACTCTCCATTGCTACTTATCTAGAATGAAACCTCTTTGCTGACATATTGGATTAGTGCACAATCTCAATGTTGTCCTGGTAGAGATGGAAGGCATCTAGAAACGTTTTCCTGAGATATGGATGAATGTTGTATTGGCTAAAATAGTTGCATGATAATATATTTATGCATAAGAATTTGCCATTATGAATATGCCTTAGGAAATGTTTCTAACCATATAAATGCATTTGACTTGTAGGAAAGATCGTGTAAAATCACCTACAAGCAAAGAAGGATGAGACTTGTTCTGAAGAACAAGTGACGACAGTTCAAGATGAAGAATAATATGACGAATGCAGCGATATCATTGATGCAGA
Organism: Pseudotsuga menziesii; assembly: GCA_001517045.1. Lineage (NCBI taxonomy): Eukaryota > Viridiplantae > Streptophyta > Pinopsida > Pinales > Pinaceae > Pseudotsuga > Pseudotsuga menziesii. Next base: position 55,753 of record LPNX010187146.1, read on the forward strand.
ACCTTCCAACTATGAACAAGTAACGAAGAAGAAATGGAAGACCAGTTCAAGAAGAATGATGTCTAGGATGCAGCATCGATACATGAAGAGAAGTTTGTAGTTCCATCATGTAGTAGATGGAAACATCGTGGGATACAAGGCAAGATTCGTAGTACGAGGATTCTCATGAAAAGAAGGCATAGACTACGAAGAGACATTTGCAGCCACTAGAAATACACATGACAGGCAGAATCATGTGTGCAAATGAAAGAAGCCCTTGTACGAACTCAGAAGACACCCATGGGATAACACATACATGAGGAGCTTGATGAAGATCTGAACCTTTGTTACAAGGTTGATAGAGGATGACAAGCTCACAAATGGGTGAGAGAAGAACTTTTGAAAAAGTTCAAGATAGAGGATCTTGGTATCCAGTGATCCTAAATGGATACATAGAATATTAGCAGCAGAGGAAGCTACTTGTCACTCTGGTACAGAATGTTTCAGTGCATAGAGTACAAAAGACAGAGGGAGAATGATGGTCTGCTTCAAAGGGAGTGACTGCAGAAGATCCTGAGGTTCGACATGGTACAACAGGATGGATAGATTACTGATGACTCTAGACTTTATTGAGAGTAATGAGGATTCCAACCTTTGCTTCAAGGTTGAAGGCATGATACCAATGATGCTCTAGTTATATGTCGATGACCTGTTCCTGACAGAAAAGAGGAACTCATTAAATTTGCAAGAAGAAGACTTGTTGCCGAGTTCGAGATAAAGGAATTGGGGACGATGCACTACATTCTAGGCATGGAGGTGTGGACAAGGGAAGTATGCAGTAGAGATCTTGAAGAGGTTCAGTATGATGGACTACAAGGCCATGAACACATATATGGCATTGAACCTGAAGCTATTGAGTGTTTCTTCATCAGAGTCGGTTGATGCCACGATGTATCGTTAGATGATTTACCTGACAAATACGAGACCAGTTATTTGCTTTGCTATGAACACATTGAGACATGTTCACCTAATGGTTGCAAAGCATGCAATGAGGTACTTGAAGGGTACAGTTGAGTATGGGATCAAGTGTGATCTCTTGGTTTGGCAGGATGGAGTCCTACATGGCGCTGAGTACAACTGAGGCAAAAATATGTTGCCACTTGCTATTTGGGAGGTAGTATGTTTATTTTGAAAACTACTATTTGATTTGGTTGATCTGACTTGTATTTTTTGTATGATGCAAAGAGGAGCAGTGATCCAGATCGAGATCTCTCGAAAGAGGGATTTCTAGCATAGCTGATGAGACAGGTTGTCTGAGCATAAATCCTGGCGATGCTCATAGGTTTCTCAAACGTAAATGGTCATGTAGGTTGTCCTCGGATGTAATCGGTCCTAGCGAAGCCCGCAGGTTATCCTTGGACGTAATCAGCCCTTATGTGATTCTATTCTAGAAATGGCCAAAGTGAAGTTCGAGTACTTCAGGGAGAAGCTTGGTGTTCTCCAGATTGAGGTTCCCCCAAAGGGAAATGATGAGACCTAGATCCATTATGACAAGGTGAGAGGATTAAGTTCCTTCCATGGTCAGATGTAAGGGCTGAGCCATTCTGTCATGGTGAGAGGATTTGGTTCCTTCCATGTCAGATATGAGTGCTAAGCCATTCTGATGTGACTATAGGATTGGTTCCTACATGATCAGATATAAGTGTTGAATGTCATTCTTGGAATGGAGGCACCTGGTCATTTACCAGGAATACTCAGTCTAGGGCTGAGGGCCATTCTGATATGACTGTAGGATGTAGTCTTACGTACATGATCAAATGTGATTGTATGGCCATTCTGATGTGATTGAGGGATGTGTTCCCACTTGATCAGATATAAGGGCTGATGCCATTCTCTAGGAGAATGGAGGCACCTGGTCAGTTACCAGGAATCCTCAGTCTTGGACTGAGAGCCCTTTAGATGCAATGTGTTTACACATGGTCGAATGTAAGTGCAAAGCCTTTTTGACAAGATGAGGTCGGATGTAAGTGCTGAGCCATTCTGGCGTGATGTGTTTACACATGGTCAGATGTGAGTGTTGCGCCTTTCTGACAAGATGGGGTCGGATATAAGTGCAGAGCCTTTCCAACAAGATGAGTTTGGATGTAAGTGTTGAGCCATTATGGCGCGATGTGTTTACACATGGTCAAATGTGAGTGCTGGGCCTTTTTGACAAGATGAGGTCATATGTGAGTGTTGGGCATGCCTTTCTGACAAGATGAGGTCAGATGTAAGAGTTGGGCGGGCCATTCTGACTTAGGGTCATATATAAGTGCTGAAGACCTACATGAAGGGTAAGCCTACAACTAGCATGAAAAAGGGTTGGCTCTGTAGAACTTCCTGTGACAAGAAGAATGAAGAGATAGCACCATTTTATTGAGACAGCAGAAGCAGTAATGATGATGATGATTTAGTGATGATCCAGCTTTGATGATGATCTAGATCAAGTGATGATCCAGACTTGATGATGATCCAGCAGTGACGATCTAGATCAAGTGATGATCCAGACTTGATGATGATCCAGTAGTGACGATCCAGATCAAGTGATGATCTAGACTTGATGATGATCCAACAGTGACAATCTAGATCAAGTGATGATCCAGCAGTGACGATCTAGATCAAGTGATGATCCAGTAGTGACGATCCAGATCAAGTGATGATCCAGACTTGATGATGATCCAGTGGTGATGATGATCCAGATCGAGTGATGATCCAGATTCAGATGAAGATGGCTTGAATATGACAAGAACTCGATGATGATCCAAATGATACAAAGAAGAAGACTTGTGCTAATAAATTGTGTCGAGAGAATACCTTCCTAGTTAAGAGGGAGTGTTGATGTAATTGTAACTTCAGAATGTATTCACTTGTATATCTTATGTATTATACCCCGATGTTTATTCCGGGATGTGTTTGTAATGTAATTGAGTCATGTCATGCCCTAATGTTCCAATCGGTAGTTTCTATAATGGGAACAAGCCATGTCAAGTCATTGTGGGTAACCCTCCTATTTATCAAGGGTTAAAGTCCCCGCAGTTGTGGGGCCCTAGGGTTATTAGACTATCCTAGAGAAGTCAACCCTAGGTGAGTCATTGTAAGTCGGGGCAATAGTCCCCACTATTGTGTTAAGGATAACCCTCCTTGTTGGTCAGAGGAGGCAAATTCCCCACAAGTTTTGAGGGCATTAGGGTTATTAGACACTCCTAGAGATGGCGGCTCTAGTAAGTAATTGTTAAGTGAGGCCAACATGTTGGAGTGGGATTCAAGTGAACGAAAGAATATAAATAGAGAGTGAGCCTCTCTATTTATCACACACACACTCACTCATTGGGGCGCATGAGTGAGAAAGGAGATTCAAGCTCTCTCCAGTGTGAGAGAGAGAACAAGCTATGGAGATCAACTTTTCTGTTTTCGGGTTTTACTGCTACCATTGGTGCTCATTCTATCTCTGAGGAAGTTGCGGGGTTTTCTCCTTTATGTTTTCCCTGAGGAAAATTCTTTGTGTCTCTTGTCTCTTGTGTTTATTGATGTGCATGTTATTCTCTCAGTTAAAGATCCTAAGATAATGCTAGCTTGAATGATAAAATTCTAACAGATAATGATCATGATCATGATGATTATGATGATCATGATCATGATGATGAAGACGATGATGATCAACATAATGATAATGATGATGATGATGATGATGGATATGATGGTTATGATGATGATGATAATGATGAACATGATGATGGTGATGATGATGATCATGGTGATGAAGATGATGATGATGATGATAATGATGAACATGATGATGGTGATGATTATGATGATCATGATCATGATGATGAAGACGACGACAATGATGATGATGATTATGATGATCATGATCATGATGATGAAGACGTTGATGATCAACATGATGATGATGATGATGATGATGATGATTATGATGGTTATGATGATGATGATGATGATGATAATGATGAACATGATGATGGTGATGATGATGATCATGGTGATGAAGACGATGATGGTGAACATGATGATGATGATGATAATGATGAACATGATGATGGTGATGATGATGATCATGGTGATGAAGACGATGATGATGAACATGATGATGGTGTTGCTGATGATGATGAAGACGATGATCATCATGATCACAATCATGATTATGACAATGTTGATGATGAT
>LPNX010187146.1:62452-72420 GCA_001517045.1 Pseudotsuga menziesii
ATGATGATGAAGACAATGACGATCAACATGATGATGATGATGATGATTAAGATGATCAACATGATGAAGATGATGGTGATGATGGTGACACCATCCATCTCTCTCTCTCTCTCTCTCTCTCTCTCTCTCTCTCTCTCTCTCTACATGTGTGAAACCGAACCTTTCTCTCCTTGCGTCTATTCCCCTATCACCCCTCACACACACACACCTTCTATCTCTCCCTCAATGTCTCTTTCCTTCACTCTATCTTCATCCCTCCCTCACCCCCCCTCCTCCCTCTCTATCTTATTCTATCTCACACTCTCTCCACAACATTCTCTCTCTCTTTCTCTCTCTCTCTCTCTCTCTCTCTCTCTCTCTCCTTCTATGTTTTCAACTTATCCCTTCTTCTCAACCCCCTACCTCATTATGAGCCCTATTATATGCTTTATCGCATCTCATTCCCATCTCTTCAATTCCCCCCTCCTTTGCCTCTCTCCTCCAACACATCCTATTCCTCCTCTAATACTCCATATCCACTTTCCATTCACCAATCCTCTCTCTCATCAAACCATCACCCACTTCCTCCCCTCCACCTTATCCCCCTTTCTCCACTCAAATTTACAGCATCCCACTAGGACCTTGAGCATTCACAACCCCCTCTCAACTATTAACCATCCCCACTTGAACTTCCAACATCTTTCTAGGCCCTTGACCCTTCCCCACCCCCTCTAAACTATTATCCATACATTTGATATATTACACATAGTGCTATATTTTTAGCTCTATAACACGCGCTCGCATCTTAGAGTTACATAACATGCTCGTGTTTTATAGTTATGTAACGTGCACGCATTTTATAGCTATATAACGCGCTCGTGTTCTGTAGTTATATAACGTGTGCGCATTTAGGAATTCTACAAGGAGAGAAATGAAATTTGAATTTAAACATGCCAATTCACTTGCTCGCATGTCACCAATAGACCTATGTGTATGGTTTTGAATTTGCTTCGGTAATACCAAACCTGTGTTATGGTACATGATAAACCATAGCTAATTAGGCATTTCCCCCATTTTCTAAATAAGTCATTGTTTACACACTCGTTACAGTATGCTACACACAGTCAATTTTGATGAAATCTTAAACATAAATAGCATTTTTTCTACAGATTCTAAATATGTAATTTTATAAAAAAATATTATATTTTCCTATTTGTTTTCAATTTCTATTGTGTCTTAACTCCTTAACTCAAAATATATGCCGTTAGTGTTATTCCCATAACTTTTTCAATTCGTAATTGTTTAAAAAAAAAATTATATGGTGCACTAGAAGACACTGACCTCTACATTCTATAAAAAACTCATTTCATGAATATTTCATTAAGACCTTCAAAGTCTGCACCCACAAAAGACGTACCATTTTCAAGGAATGATCACTTAGATAATTATAAAAAAAATTAAAAATTACTAATTTTATTTTCAAAAAATAGTGTTGCACTAGTGTTATATGTTCTCTACATTCCTGCAAAGTTTTGTATATTGAAAGCATCATTTAGGACCTCAAAGGTTGCACCCACAAAAACATATACCTTATGATTTGCCTAAAAAAAAAGCAATTGTTAGAAAAAATGAAATTTGACATAGTTATAAAAAATTTCAATACATAAACCTAATATATTTGGAAACGTGATTCAATTTCCTACATTTAATTTTTTTTACTCAAAGCAAGATATTTTGTGTAAGTATCTCAAAAAAAAGCAATTAAGTTGAGGTATTGCTGGTTTTTCAGTTTTCTATTGCATCTAACGTGCCAAAAGTGACCCTCATTAGCTTGCACTGTCCCATAAACGAAGGGTCAGTTAGTATTTAATGATTGACTTAGACAAAATCCTTTATATACCTAGCTTGTAAATCATATTTTGTACGCTGGAAAATACACAACATACTGTGTAATAAAGAAATAGAAACAGAGTTAAAACTCTGAGTTTTCTGTGTAACTGTATTTTTACTCTGTTTTTCTGACTGTAAAAACTCTATTTTAGTTTTTATATTAGTTTGCTGAAGCAGCTAATGAAATCAGATTTTATCTATGTTATTGTGATTTATTAATTCAGTATAATATTAGTGTTAATTTTATGGATGCAGAGGCCATCGAATCATTGCTAAATAGTGAGTTGTGAGTGAGCTATGAGTGTGATGTAAGTGACTTTCAGCACTCATAGCTAGCTAAAATAGTCATGTTAACTACTGTTAGCTGTAACAGCTAGTTGGAACACCATATGTAGGGTACTGTCGGCTGTAACAGCTAGCTGCAACGGTCATGTAGGTGTTTATTTGAGTTTTGTGAGCTCTGTCAGCACCAGCTGTGAGTGGGAGTTGTGGCAGTGTTTTAAGTATTGTCTTGAGCTATTAGTGAATTTTTAAGTGTTGATGAATCAGAAAGCGGCACTCCCCTCATTTCCCCACAATGGGTAGATATAATACCCAAAGCATCCCAAAAATTAAGCGCGAAAGGTACAATTAAAAACAGATTCTGAAGTTGTTTAGACTGACAATATGGCATTACACTGATTTATTATCAAAAATGTTATCTGGTGTCATGAAATCCAATATATCATAACGAATACCAGTATTAAAAGGATTTTTCAATATTTTATCATGCTATTATTAACCTTCTAAAAGAAAATGTTAAAAAAATTGCAACCAATATATTTGTCTTGTGCAAAATTAAAGAGAAATTAAATGAAAGAACGATCCAAAAAACTTAAACCATGCTATTATTAACCTTCTAAAAGAAAATGTTAAAAAAATTGCAACCAATATATTTTTCTTGTGCTAAATTAAAGAGAAATTAAATGAAAGAACGATCCGAAAACTTAAACCAGAGATTAACCAATATAATACAATTATATAAAAGTCTGAAAGAGAAATTATAAAACATCATAATAATTAATTCACAGGTCACATGCCTGCAATCTCATCTGATTTAAAAATTATATAACATCATAATAATTGATTCTTAGGTCACATACCTGCAATCTCATCTCATTTAAGATTACAGTTTAGGGATATGTCAAAAAATAAATTAACTTATATGATTTTATTTTATTTATTTAAGATATTATTACTAAAATTAAAGAGATTGATCTATCTCTTCATATTAAGTTCTACACCATTGTTACATTACAAAAAGAATCCATAATCCAACATACCTACCTACGTAAAATAAAAACATATCACTATCAACTCAACTCGTTTACTATTTTTCAAAAGAGGTGGTTACTAAAACCTACAAACAAACGACAAGATTTTTATGCAGATAAGGTTTTAATTTCAAACAAATAATAGAAAGAAAATTTCAATATCCATTACAGTTCATCAATTTTTCAGTATGATAATCAACTTCCATTTTGTTCGATCTAACCGACTTTTGCTGTGATGACACCGTGTTATACACCTCATCCAACTACCACATTGCCTGGCATAGAAATATACATATTTTTCAAACAAATTAAAAAAAATACGATAATCATCACTATAGTTTTAGTTTAGAACCAGGAAAATTTTGAAATTCAACAAAACTTTGACTCGCACATGTTGATTTCATAACAAGAGCCACGTGGTGGCAATGTCCCCGACATTGCCACTAACTTTGTGGCTAGTTTTTAATGAAGTGTCAGAAGGACTCAATGAATTAAACGAAGTGTCCAAAGGACATAATGTCGATTGCATAATAGAATTGAAGGATGTTTTGAGCTAAAAACATTGCACATATATTTTGAGCAGAAAACATTTCATTTCAAGAATATTATTAAAAAAATGGTATATTTCAAATCTCTTTCTAAGGTTAAACACAGATATCATACGAGTGGTTAAAGACCTTCATATTTTCTTCCCAAACATATTTAGGAAAAATACAAAATGAAATAAAACAAAAATTATTTTCACTACTAAAAACATCAAAAGGGAAACAAGTTTCTACATAGAATTGACTCTTAAAAAGGCTTTAAAAACATAAAAAACCAAATTTCTGCTCAACGAAATAAATATTTTCATCTGATTCACTTATAATTGAAAGAATTTGTCAAATTTAAGGATATTTCAAAAGCCAAAAAAAAACTTGAAGTCTCTACAAGAATAAATCTAGCAATCAGTTAAGATTTCATGATTTGGGATGGATTTGATCCTTTATGGAATCCTATGTTAACATTGGATGAAGATCGTTTAAAAACTCAAGCAAAAAAGAGTGTGTAATCACTGCGTTAAGGCCAAGGAAGGAAATAAAGAAACACATGACAGTATTGTAAGCATGAGTAGTAACGAGTTGCTGGGAATAATGGTTGAATAAAGGAAATTGATGTTATTAGAGGTGAATATAGGCAAATTTGACCATTATTCCTTTAAGTTAATTATTCATTTGGTGTCACTTGAAGACCCATAATTTTGATAGCTTAAGTGGATTACTTTGGCTCTCGTGCTCGGCATGGATAAAATCATGTCTCTCTTAATGAAGAGAATATCCGAAAATCCCAAGGGTTAGGGTTAGGGTTAGGTGAGAGGGCGATGTAATTCTGGAACATGTGGCGCCGTTGGAGTGGTTGGCAAGGTTTTCATAGTTATACTATTAATTATTCAAGGATCCCCAGTTGTTTCATTATTCCTATTCGAGTTAGATACCTAGTTGTTTCATTATCCCTGTTCGGGTTTAGATGGATTTAAGCTGGAAAGAGACTTAAAAATTGATAGTTGTTTGCAGGTTTCCTGTACTTTATATAGATATTGTATATATTGTGTAGCTTTCTTGTACTTTATATATATTGTATATATCATGAGAAATTTACTGGTATTAAAATTGATGTTGGTGTAAAAAATGTGTAGTAGTGAAGGCAAAAAAAAAACAAAAAACAATACATGACTGACTCACAATCCCATATTAATGTACTTGATCTGGATTTTTGGAATGGAATGGAAGAAGTAAATGAGATCATGGAAGGACAAAGTTTTCCCCTGTAGGAAGTGAACGATCATATAGATGTGAGAAAGAATTGCATTGAATAATGCATGTATGAAGTGAACGACCATACATATGTGAGAAAGTTTTGTATTGAACGATGTGTATAACATTTTTTTCTCCAATCTTGTTCGGTTACTAAATAATTAATAGATGAGTTAGTGTGTATTGAAAACATTCCCCATATCAATAAAAGAGAAACCCAATATTTACTGCCTGACGCATCTCTACAGATTGTCTTGTTCACATGCAGAAAATTCACTGAATTAAATTCACAAAGGCAAAAATATTGTAAAATTCGGTCTTTACAGAAAATTATGCCAAAAAAATATAGAAATTTCTTTTTAATTAGAATTAATACATTCTACCTATCTATATATATCACATATTGCTCGTGACATAATAATATATTGGAATTCATGAACCAAATTATAACCAAATACTAGCTATTAGAATTCACGGCTTTTATGAAGAAAAAAAGCGAATTCACTGCTTTTGTGAAAAAAAAGGTGAATTGTAGTCTAAAATATTTGTGACAAAACTATCTACAACCCAAAATTATTCTGCAATACTCCTCGTTGGTTTTTGTGGCACTCCTCCTGTTATTTCCTGCTTCTACTGCTATAATTCTCTCCCATGCCTTCCTAGATCGCATCCCCGTTGCCAAATTGGCACTAGGAATCCAATCTTCCTTTGGTTACAGTACTGCAGGATTGATCATACCAGGTCATCATAACTATTACACCCTGCAACTATTTTATCATAAGCTATCTGAGATAATATTGTCTTATGTACTCTGCTTTCCTTTTCTGGCCACATTTTCACTATGGGCAAGATCAGCAATTGCCCTTAAAGTTGCTGATACTTATGCAGGAAATAGACCTTCATGGCAGAGGTTGATTCAACAACTGCCCAAGATCTAGAAATGCCTTGTGGGGACTTATATCTAGGTGTGTCTGTTAATACTAGGATTCAATGCTCTAATGTTTGTGTTAATGTCTGCAATCATTAATGGGGCATATGTTTTGGGATTACCGACAATATGGGGAATTGGGGCTGCTATGTGTGGGGGGATTCTTTAGTCAATTGTGTTTGCACATTCCATGATAGTATGCAACTTGGATATAGTTGTGTGTGTGATGGAACATGATTGATATTATGGCCTGGATATTGTTTTCAACGCCATGTTTCTCATAAGAGGGAGAATGCAGATCTCTCTTCTAATGGCACTAGTTATAAACATGAGCCTGGCCTTGGTTGAGAGCTTGTTTCAGTACAGAGTGATGGGCATGAGGCATGGAAGCAGCTTCTATAATGAGAATAGGAGATTAATTTCATCAGCAATGTGGGAGGTTCCTCTGCTTATATTTATGTATTCAATGGTGGGAGTGATGGGAGGTGTGATGAGCTGTGTGTTTTACTACACATGCAAGTCAGCTCGTTTGGAATTGGGGATCAATTCATGCCTCAATTATTCTTCCTCTTAAAATTTGGCAGATTACTTTTCATCCAAGCACAAAATCATTTCAGTCCAATGTATGGAAAACAATGTCTGATATAATTTATTTTTCTGAAGTTCCTTCATAGAGAAAAAGCTGGATCTATCGAGGCATGATAACTCTATCTATATGTATGGATGAGAGTGTTGTAATTCACAAGAGGATCGATGAAAATAACTTTGGGGGAATTAAGTTGTATGATTGTTCATCTGTTGGTTGGTATGATTAGCTATGAGTGTGACTGAAAAAGAAATCAATTGTAAATAAACAAGTTGTGCATTAATATTTTCTTCGATTCAAATTATGTCCTACAGGACTATCGTTTTGACAAATTTGGGAAGCTGGAAAATATGATGAACGTGTAAACAGTATTTTGTATCCAACTCCATTTGCACTATTCATGAATGAAGTTCAAGATTGGGGTTGTTTAGCAAGACAGTAGAAAGTAAAATATAAAGTAAAGTTTGGAGTGACTTCAATTTCTTTCTCCCATAAGTTTATCTTACAACTACAACATAATGATGAAGGATCTTTAATATCCATAATGATGAAGCATCTTTAATATCCATATTTTGACTAACTAGTTGTGAACGGTATTTTACAATGTTGTTTCTCTTTCTAAGCACCATCATATGATTTCTATTGAACTGAAAATAATATATACTTATTTTTAATCTAAAATATATGTATCTGTCAAATGATTACTCTTACACAAGTAAAGTAAAGAGTATCATATTAACCTTGACAAAGGGAAATCAATTTAAAAAGGTAAAATCCCTTTCCTAATAACAAAATTAATATGATAACCAATTTCGAAAAGTTAAATGACTTCTTCATATACCAGGGTTTTACACCCTGTAACTTTGTTCTAACACATCCACAAATAGATTATAAGCAAACCTCCCATGCGCGTTTAACCTTTTTCAATTAATAACCATAAGCATCTTATTGTAAAATTAGAACATAATACCAGCTATTGGAATTCACTACCTTCATGGAAAAAAAACGTATTGTAGTCTAAACTATATGTGAAAATGGTGTCACCATGCTTCAAATTAGTGATGCAACAATCAAGGCTGGTCCTTTTGCAACAACCTAGAAGATGAAGATGAGGTTAAGAAATTTTAATTTCTAGGAAACTTCACAATAACCATGATTTTTAGAGTTACTGTGGAATTGGCACTTCTTTTTTTCATTGTGTCTATATTAAGACTTATATAAAACTAATAATAATAACAATTTATTGACTGAGTTGTTAACACAACTACTAACCAATTGGAAACTGGCCCCGTGCTCTATTGAATTCATTCTATGACCCAATTCAGCCTGATTTTTTGCTCATCTCTGTTTTTCTTAGATCTAGACTTTGCCTTTTCACTAGTACAAGTCATCAATTTTGCCACGGCAAAACGTGGCAATATCCACGGAAAAACGTGGATATTGCCACGTCTAAGTGTTTTTTTTCCATGGAAACAATTCCGTCGCAATAGAGACGACCCCTAATTTGCATTGCAAGAGCGACAATGTTCTATATTTCGTTAGATGTCTAAGCCGTCGCTATATCCATGCCTGGTAATCTCTGTTTCCACGCCTGGCCGTCGCTGTATCCACACTCTGGCCGTCGCTATATCCATGCCTGTCCATTGCTATATCCACGCATTGCCGTCGCTGTATCCACACCTGGTCATCGATGTATCCACGCTTTGTAGAAGTTTTTTTTTTTTTAAATGCAAACCCCAGGAATAGCGACGGGGATGCTATACCTGTGACGGGCAGACTAGGAAAATGATTCTTTATTTTCTGATAAATAAATTAGACTGATAAGCTGTAGGCCACGTCTTTCTTTCATGACTGGGAAAGGTTTTAGAATTCCTCCCCATAGTCTTTACTACACTAGTAATCTCTTCGTATGGATCAGTTCCAACGCCAACCAAAAAATTGAGTAATATCTTTGATTTGTCATAACAACAAATTATCTTCTTTCCAAAGAGATTTTGAGTTCATTGTTTTCAATTCCTTGCAAATTTGCTTTGGATTATCCTTCCAGTAGTGGAAAGAAAATAATATAGATTGTTGTTTTTCCAACACTATCACCTACACTGGTTCTTAGAGGTTAAGCGACGGCAGTGAATTAAAAAAAAAAAAAACCTCAAAAATACGTATCTTCTCTTCCATGTGCCAGTTTAACTCAACCCAAATCCAAAACTAGGTCAAATCTAACCAGAACAAGGCAGCATTGGCTTGCTACATCAGACTTAAGTCAAAACTTGTGAAACTTGACAATCTATGCAAACATGACAAGCTGTAACCAGGTCCACTCACCCGCATGCCTATGTAAACCAAGAACATGGTTGATCCCAATGCTTGCAACGACAACTTTATTTTTATTCTCATTGCAATTTAAACAAATTCAAGAGTACATACATATTATTATTTCCTTAATTGGGACAAACTTTGAAGGCATTCCCAGGTTTCATAGAAAATATACAGATGATTTCCCTGTATAACACAAGAAAGCTATCAACATCTAGCACCCAACACTGAACAGTAGTGTTATCGATACATCTCATGCCATTAGAATCATGTACATAGATAGTGTTACAGAGAGACCTTGCAACATCTAGCCAACACTGCCTTCAAGCTTCAAACTCATCAACTGATTTACTTCAGCTGCAAATTCTAGTGGGAGCTCGTTAAATACAACCCTACAAAAGCCATTAATAATAGCTGCCACTACCTTCTCTGGATCAATCCCCCTCTGCTGGAAATAGAATAACTAATATTCCCCAATTTTTGAGGTACTTGCTTCATGTTCAACACGGGCTGTTGGGTTTTTCACCTGAAAAAGTTTGTAAATATCAAAGATGTAAGGGAAACAAATGCAAATAAATATTGTTACTAAAGCCTTCTGCATGAATTATACAATAAAATTGAACACCGTATACTTAAAACGTGTCATATGGTTGGTAGGAGAAACGCACCTGATCCCAGTTCAGAGTTCAAACTTACTGCAAAACTAGGTCAAATCTAACCAAAACAAGGCAGCATTGGCTTGCTACATCATACTTAAGTCAAAACTTGTGAAACTTGACAATCTATGCAAACATGACAAGCTGTAACCAGGTCCACTCACCCGCATGCCTATGTAAACCAAGAAATCTCCAATCTTACCCATTTTTTGCACATCTTGCAGCAAATTTTTAGACCTTCATGTAGCATCAATGGCACAGATTTTGTGTTCATCTTCTAAGCATATTATCTGTAGGTTAGGGAATAGAAATTGTACTCATTTTCTAACCAATATTCAAGCATATGGGCACTGATTTCCACCAGATATTTTTCATAATACAATTTTCTATATATTGTGCTCAGTTTCTAAGCAAATTTTTTATACCTTGGGCACAGATTTTCACCAATATTGCAGATACGTTGTTTATAATGCAATTATGTTCTACCATACACCTATATAGTGCTCATTT
>LPNX010187156.1:4240-17894 GCA_001517045.1 Pseudotsuga menziesii
ATTCTTATAGCTAGTGGCTAGGCTAGGGTAGTTATTTTGGGCTAAGATAGGAATCCCTAACCATACTCCTTTGCCCTTATACGTTCAATTTCCCATCGTTAAGATGTGTCTACACCCTAACCTACGACTTGGAACTTAGGCTGTATTAATTTCAAGGTTTTATTGGTGGGGCCTTGGCCTTGGGCTCCTCACCAGAAGACGAATACAATAATCTTCAAAAATTTACATATCATTCAGGGGTTTAAGAGGGACATTACAGTTAGTCTATTGGTAGATTTCCATTGTTGAAGAGTTATGTCACCTAGGTAGTGTGGATCCTATTATCTTATAATCACTCATTGATTGGAAAAGGGTTGTTGCAACACAACTTGCGGGGATGTGGTGTGCTAAGCACTTGAAGGGATTGGTTGCAACCTTTTTCATTTCGTCAATAAATTGTTGACACTCAAGTATGAATGGGTAATGATGTGTATAGAGTCCATATAATTCTTTACACACACATAGAGGATAGTTCATCATAAGGTTGGAGTTTTTTCCTTGTTCAGGGACATTGGTAGTCCCCTTATTCTGGTTTCCCATGTTTTGGTTCTCTTGGGGAGGGGGACTCCCGCGTGTATATTTTTTTAGTATTGACTATTATTTTCTTTTGTACTCCCTCATTTTTACATTTGAATTTTTACATTGTCACACCATTATTATTTGATGGAATTCAGTTTCAAATAACCTCATTATGTGTTGATTCAGACGTGGATTTTATGTCTAGTTATTGTTTGAGTGAATTTGGTTTTGAATAACCGAGACAAGTATAAAACTAGTACTTTGATTATTAAAGATAATTGTTTCGAAACTATCTATTGTGAGACAATGTTATGAGGACGATGAGTTATTACCTTAATTTGATATTGTGAAATGATTTCCATGATGATCAAATGTGTATATGAAATTGTGAAATGATTTCGATGATGAGCGAACATTTATATGAAATTGAGAAATATTTCAATGATGCTGTAATTTTGGGAATGATATGATTATGTTTATTAATAGCATGTACTGTGATGGATCGTCGATTGTGATAGGAAAATACAGGTACATGTGACTCAAGCTTATGTAAATACCACATGTTCTCTGAACTAAGTTGGGTATGTGTGGTAGGTGATGTCATCCTAGTGTATATATGGATATTGTTATTTTGGTTTAATAACAGATTTGATGTGTATAATGTTTCATGTGAAAGTGTTTGATTGTGATTTCCAATTGATCCACATTAGGTAATGTAGATTAATTTAAAAATGATGTAACTAGTCTAGCATATTTCATGTGACAAGATGGAAAAAGTCACAAAGGAATTTTCTCGTTAGATGTGTGTTGTCATCGGGTTCCAGAATTGATCACTCATGAGGCATATACTAGGGGGCATGCAATAAGGATATGAGCTTATTCTTCAGAAACCATTCTCCCTCAACAAGGTTGCAAGGACTAAGTTAAAAAGGTCTTAGTTTTTGTACCAAGACCCCACCATGGGGGGGATATTGGAAAGGAATGTGTGTTGTCGTCAGTATAGGTTGTAAACTTGATCACTCATGAGGCATATGCTAGGGGGCAATAAGGGTACGGTGTTATTCTCCACAAACCATTATCGCTCAACATGGTCGTGAGGACTAAGCTAGTAATGTCTTAGTTGTTGTATGAAACCCCCACCATGGGAGGGATATTTGAAAGGAATGTGTGGAGCATGGAACCATTGATACCCACATCATATTTGAAAGGAATGTGTGGAGCATGGCACCATTGATACCCTCGTCACAAGGAAAAAATGTCAATTTGATCAAAACACTAAGCGAGGTACTATTTGAAGGGCATGCATAGAGCATGGAAAGCTTAGTATTCCCACCATAATGAGAATGTGACTCTTAAATTAAAATGTTGAATGAGGGGCAATAGAGATTCTTTTATTTAAAACAATCTACAAAAATATTTCAATTAATTAATATGTGAATAAAATCTTAGATTATTGATTTTAAATCTGAAATTGCGAATAAAGAAAAGAAAGAAAATAACAATTAGTAAACTCATCATCACGAGATATGGAAGGAATCTTCAATCAAAGAAACTAAATAAGAGTAAATCTCAATTAAAAATAATAAACCTAGAAAAATTGATATTCACATTATAGAATTTCTCCTTTGCATGAGTGAATTCTTTAGGTATTTTCAAAATAATAATGAAAACGCAGATCTAGTAAATACAATGTATATATGTAGTGATATAGAGTGGCAGAGATTTTTTTTTTACACAAAAAGTACTCCTCAATAAATTCTATTTATCTCTTGCTTTATAGATTTGGGCTTAAGTTTTATTTTTATTTTATTTTATATGTTGACATTGATTTTTTAATTACTTCTTATAATTTTTTAAATTGTGAGTTTACATGAATCTTTTAACTACTTTTTCTCACCCAGACTAGGTGTAGAGCACCTCACTCCTCTAGGTGCAGTAATTTGTAAGGGTGTTAGAGATGGAAGGAAACATGGAAACTATAATTAAATGTTTGAATATTATTTGGAAATAATTAAAAGTATTAACCTCAAATACGGTATTTTCACATAATTTGCCTTATCTTCTTGGCATCCAATTCTTGCAAAGAAAAGAAGGGATTTCTCTTTATTGGTGTATGTATGCTTCTAAGATTCTTTTGGACTTTCACATGCAACATTGGTAACCAACCCCATATCACTTCAACAATGATGAGTTTTTCATGAGGGCCTTTCGTAACTTTTAAAGAAGCATGGGTGAATCTTCATCAACATATCTCATTTTACCATAGTAGAGAAAGTTCAACATTGATGATAACATAAGACACCATACCATAAAAGAAATGAAGTATTTTAATTACTTAATTAGTTTTGACATTACATTGTTCTTTAAATAATAGTTACTACATCAGTTGGTTATTAAAAATGAAAATTCATTGTGTTCCTAACATTAAACATTTAATAAGACAAAAAATTACTTAAAAAAAGGAGTGAAAGTGGAATGGAAGCCATAAGCCGGCCAGGAAAACCCTATCATGCCAATACTATTGCAGGCTCATTTATGCACGTTGGACATGAGTTTTTAAGGAAAAACCATACAAAAATGCACTCTGAGTGATACAAATGTTCGCATGACAACTGTTTTGCAGGTTGTTCATTGGAAAAGTTTTCGTGACAGATTGAGCAAATGCGTTCATCACTGTTTTCAGTTTTTTCTGGCAAGCCATCCACAGCTACACGAAGGCTATTAGCCGCTTCCTCTTCTTGATTCATAGAAGTAATAATGTCATTAGTCATTGAAATATCGATAATGACATTATTACTTCTACGAATCAGGAAGAGTAAGCGGCTAGAAAAAACTGAAAACAGTGATGAACGCATTTTCTCAATCTGTCACGAAATCTTTTCCAATGAACAGCCTGCGAAACAGTTGTCATGCGAACATTTGTATCACTCAGAGTGCATTTTTGTATGGTTTTGCTTTAAAAACTCATGTCCAACGTGCAGAAATGAGCGTGCAATAGTATTGGCATGATAGGGTTTTCCTTGCCGACTTATGGCTTCCATTCCACTTTCACTGCTTTTTTTAAAGTATATTTTTGTCTTATTAAATGTTTAATGTTCGGAACACAATGAATTTTCATTTTAAATAATAGAACAATGTAATGTGAAAACTAATTAAGTAATTAAAATACTTCATTTCTATTATGGTATGCTCTCTTATATTATCATCAATGTTGAACTTTCTCTACTATGGTAAAATGAGATATCTTGATGAAGACTCACCTATGCCTCTTTAAAAGTTATGAAAGGCCCACATGAAAAATTTATCATTGTTGATGCTTCCTCAATTCAGGGAGGATTCAATTACCTTACATGTTGTTGTACCTTTTACAAAAAAGATTAATATCATGACCTCCATCTCAAGGTTACTATTCACCTTAGGACTTCATTGTAAATAGCTCAAATTGAACGCTGATGCTGTAATGTGTTTGATAAAGAAAACAAAATGCACAAGTTAACCATGTTATCCATATATGACATCAATAATACCATTGACCCACTCGTATAAGGATTTATGCCCCATTCTCATCGCTTCCCTCTCCTCGAGAGTACATAGGAATAGGAATAGTCTCGTGTCTCCCTCTATAGATAGCTTGATGGTTAGTTTCACCATCCCTAGTTTTTGGTAGTCCTTTGGGTCTCACAAATGGATCCCAAAAGTGGCATGCCACTAAGCTAAGTTATATTGCGAGGTGATGTCGTTATGGTATGCTCATTTGTTTGACATAATATAAGAGATACATTCCCTTGAATAGTTTTGCATGCATCTACTCGAGCTCTTCCTCTTCAAGTAAATATCCTACATGCACATGAATCTACCCACACACCCTATAGACGTGCTTTCCCCTTGCAGATCTATAATACACAATAGGACAATAGAGACCACGAAACATAATATTTTACAGAGTAAAACCCAAACAATATGTCAAGGAAACATATTCTTATGGCTTAATAATATAGATTACAATTATTCCCCCCACTTTCCTCTTGAGCTACACAAATGTATATAATTCCTAATCATAACTATTAAATTAACTTTCATATCCATTATGGAAATCATATCTGTTATGAGAATTGTATCAATTGAGAGAACCTCCCAATAATAGTTAGGTTAATTAGTTGTCTCATTTTCAAGAACCTCTACTACTCCTTTGTGATTACAACTTCACTTTAAATCATAGATATATTTCTCGTGAAAATTAACAAATGTGGCCACTATTTTCATTTTAATGTTAGGAATAATATGAGTTATCATTAAGTATATAACTCTTTTACTTCCACTCTAGAGATCCTAGCTATTTGGGGCATTCTCTATTTGACACAAGCTTGTGATATCGAAGACTTTCTAATTACTAGGGAATCAAAGGTTATAATTAGATGGGATAAAGAAGAATCAAACTTTCATTCTCTTATTTTGGATCACTGGAAGATGAAAATAGAAAGGATGAGTTCAATGTTTAGTGGCATAACTTTTCAACAAATTTATTATGAATATAATGATGTTAGTGATAGACTATCAAAGGTGGGGATACGTGATATGGATGGCTTCATCCATTATGAGGTTTGGCACAACTCTTCTCTCTCGATGGTAGGAAGATTGGTCACATAATGAGGTTTTCTACCTCTTTGCTCCTTAGACATTTTGTCTCTTATGTGCATGTTAAGTATATACATTATCACTGTGTGGGTATTTTTTTTGTATACTCCGGTTTAAACTTTCTTAATATAAAGTTAAAAAAATTTTGCATTTAAAATAAAAGTTATACTCTAGTAATAACAAATAATAAAAAATTGAATTGTTAAAAGTTGAACTTATGTCCATTGTCTTATGATTGTAACATTGGGACTAATATGAGTTACATTGACTATGTTACTATGTTAGTTCCATTCTTATATGAACGATTAATGAATACTTGAATTAAACTCCAAGATGAGCATTTTCTATTCTAGTTAAAGTTTCACTCTTAAAGAATTGTGTTAAATTGCCATGAAGTTTAAATGTTTAAATATACTTAAATACACAAAATTTTAGAATTGTAAATATATGTAAGCATTATGAAGTTTACTTTGAAATGTTTTAAATGGTTGTAAATGGAAATTCTTATGTTCAAATCCCCTTAAACTTATCCCTGTGCCATGGTTCGGACCCCGTGGATGCACCTAGGGGTGTAGTGGTAGCGAGATTGGATCCTTAGACACGGTGTCATGTGAGTACCAACCCCGTACCTTATTCTCGATTCCCCTAAGTAAAAAAAAGTAGGAGTCACTTTTCCACCATATCAGTTCAACATATTCTTTGTACAGTTTGCATCTTATAATTGATGCATAATCTAAATACCCAATTTCTTTGTCTTCCCAAGTATAGCAAAGTGTTTAATGCAATGGCTACTTTTGTTGGAAATTTAACCTTGTTGTAAGGCTAGCTTAGATAAATGGTAATGATTGTAGACTAGAAATGACCTCTCACAATAGCTTGAAAATGCGTTTTTTTATTTATGTATATATGGATTCATTATAATGGGTTTACCTAATAATCTTTGAACCTAGAATAGAAGGAAATGTCAAAATAATAATGAGTAGATCATCGAGCATAAGAGAATCCATCTTTTGAATCTTCAAAAAATGAAGGAAAACTCATAATCACATACCTTATAGAGGAATTCCTCTCAAAACATTAAAATCCCTCATTCTATGAAGATTTGTCAATTCTTTTGAAAACAAAAGTTATAAAATCCCATAATAAAAATGTAGAGGAGGAACAAACCATAATTGCGATGAGAAGTCTTTGGAGCGGCTCCTCCCACGGCTAGGGTTTCCCTAGCCTCCGTTTTGCTGCGCAGACGCTGCTCCTCAGCGTGGTGAAGCGTTCAGGTCGCCGGCACCAGCGTGGGTTCCTTCAGTGCTTTCAGCATGGAGTTTCAGGGCATCAGCGTGGGTTTCTTCAGTGCTTCCAGCGTGGAGATTCAGGTTTTGCTTTCAGCCGTAAGTTTTCAGGAAATGGGTTCTCACGCCCAGCTCGCCGCCTTACTCTTCCTGATTCGTAGAAGTAATAATGTCATTAGTCATTGAAATATCGATACTTTCATCTCTGAAAACGAAGTTATACGTATTGTTCTCTAGATGTTCTTGGATCTCATGCCACGTGAATGCGGAATGGAGTAGTCTATCTAGTCGACGATTTTTCCAGGATGACGAATCGTCTCCGGAAAACTCCGGCTCCAGCTGCTATCGCTGTCCTCTCCCCCATCGTCTGGCCTGATGTCAACATCAAACCATGTCCGCAGCCGCTGAGCTTATGGAGCATGTACGTATGCTCGTTAAGACATGGCATCATGCATGCATCCATGTCATGGTAATCGGGATGATGGATAGCCCTCCGCCAAGTCGCCCCCATTCCCGATGATCGGCATTTACAAAAAAATGGCAGCCGGCAATGTAATTCCCGGCAGGTGTCAAACCCTCAATCCGACACAGTTTACGAATGAATCCATGCCATCAGTTGTTTAATGTTGGGAGCCTCACATCATTATAGCGATGGGATGGTGTCTTTAAGGAGGAGTTCTGCCTCCTAAGAAATTCAAATTCAAAAATTTGAAACGATACATTTACCTCCAACCACCCTTACCCTGTTCACAGAAAATACTATGTTGCTGTCACGGTTCTCTATCTGTGTGTATGTCATTACCTATGTGGTATCGTGGTTCTATGGCTACCCAAAACCACGGCTACCTCGGTGAGAGCAGAAAGAAAGCAGTAAGGACGGTGCCATAGATGTCAACAATACTATACCTAAAACAATTTGCTAACCAGAGGCCCAGATGTATGGATAGAGAGAAGGGATTTTTCCTGTTGGGTAAGCTCGTCACACACAAATGACATTTTCTTTCTTGGTTCGACTGACGTGGAACAATTTTGTGGGGTTTGTGCTTTATAATACAAACGACAAATCTGGTGGAGCCATTTTTTCCAATGGGGACAATGAGGCAGAGATTCAATGGAACAGCTTTTTGAGGACTGTTTTGTGTTGGCCACTTCTTCCACTGGGGTTTCCAAAGATGGAAAACTAGAAAGAATTCAAAATGACGGGACTGTCAAAGGAGGATGTGAAGGGCTTGGTGCTCTGGAGGATGTTAAGGTCTTTGTGAAGGACGGCACTATGGTGATCAAAGGAGGTCACAAGAAAGAAGCGAGGGAAAACGATTCGTGGTAAAAGCTACAACAGCTATAATGCTTGCCTCGCCTTGCCAGAAAACGCCAGAAAACTGTGAGATGTACAAAACAAAGGCGGAATTGAAAAATGGTGTCCTAGATATTACCATTCCTAAGGCTATGGGTGTTTGTGTTCAAACAGAAAGATTCCACTAGACACAGCGCCTCTTGTCACAACTAAAAGAGGATGTAGTCTTTGTTTCTAATTTGGTATCTATTTTGTACATTACTAAAAATAAGTATGCGGGAGATATATGTACATGCCCTCTTTCTTTTGTTGGGTGAGGGATTTCTTTTGTTGGGATGAGGGGATTCTCTCATATTCGTTGCTAAGTATGAGTCTGAAAGGGTACTTTGTGCGGAGGATAAATTTTTAGCTAAACATGAACTGCACTCAAATATCATTTCCTTGGATGGAAGATAATAAAAGTTTATTTTTTCATTTTTCATGAACTGCCTTCAAATATCGCTGACCTTGAGTTGGTGACTTTGACGATTTTGATAGAGATAATTGAAATGGTGGTTGTTTCATAAACCGTGTTTACCTATAACATATGTTATGAAAAAAGAAATTACATTTACAAAAATGAGTTTATGCCCATGGATGATCTGCTTTCATCGTAATGCTTATTTGTTTGGTTTGCATAAGTGGGTGAGTTTGTTTCATATTTCAAACAATAAGGCCTCAAGAGGAACTCTATTGAAACTTTTAGAGTTAATGAGGTGGTGCTAAAACTACGATGGCTGTGCAATAAAATGTTTACAAAATTATGCCTTCATGTGCACTATTAAAAGTTGGGTTAGAGTGATGAAGTGTTATTGGTAACTTAGGACAATTAGGACTTCTTTTAATTTGTCCATACATGACATTGTTTTCACAAATAAATGCTTAAAGAAACTCTTGTTCTATTAATGAATATATAACATAGTAAGCTAGTTTTATTAATGACACTGTTTTAAAACACTATTTTTTTATTTCATTTGTATGTCATTTTAGTGGTTTCATATAAATGCACCTAACTCCAATTGTTGTGGGATAACTTTTGACATTAATAAAGTTAATGTTGTATATGGATATAAAGATTTTATTGTAAATGTAAAAATGACATAGAATGAGAATACTTTCATAATGGAATCGCATAATGAATAATTGTAAATAAATAAATTATGATAGACGATGGTAAGCGATGAAGAAAGTAATATGAGAATGACAACATTATAACAATGTAATAACAAAGTGTGGAAAATGTGATGTGAGGTTAAGAAAATTTAAAAAATGAAATTACAAAATGATTAAGTTGTAAATTAAAAAATAAATGAGAAGGTGATATGAGAATGGTAACATTTTAACAATGGAATTACAAAATATGGAAAGATGACGTGAGATTAAGAACACTTTAACAATGAGATCACAAAATGAATAAGTTGTAAATGAAAAAAATAGAATAGAAAGAAATGGAGAAAGTGATGTGAGAATAAGAACAAGAGAATCCCAAGTTTTATTTAAGATAAATATTTGAATTAGAGAAAATATTGTAATTAGGTAACTTAAAGGTTATTTGTTATTGTTTTAGATAAATATGTTAATATTAATTAAATAAAATCTTATAATTAGGTAATTTTAAGGTTATTTGTTATTGTTTTAGTAGGTTAATTTTAAATAAAAAGCAATCATTGGTTACATTTTGTCATCATAAAAAATAGATATAAATAGAGTAACCTAGGATAATTTATTTATTTTGGATTTTGTTTTACTTTCTAGGCTAGACTCAAATTCGCTATCACTTGTATTACTTTTAAAGGAGATGCCACCTTGCACCATTAGTTAGTTAGCATGATTCATACTTACCATGACATTTTCTTTGTTGTTGGTCATATTTTTTGCTATATGCAAACACCCCATGAAAGNATTTTGTTTGTTGTTGGTCATATTTTTTGCTATATGCAAACACCCCATGAAAGTCATTCAAAATAAGCAAAAATGATATTTTAGTATATTGAGGGTATAACTCAATTTTAGATTCATTACAATATGGAGAGACTCCTTTGTTGGTTAGATTCAGTAATTCTCATTTGGTTGGTGCCCTTCATGATTGGAAATATACAACAACTTATAATTTTCATCTAGGTTTCTAACCTGGCATTTGGGCTTGTAAAGAAACAACAAGCTCTTTCTGTTTATTTTGTAAAAATAGAGTATGCTTTTGAGTTAATGCAAGTTAACAAGCCTCATGGATTTGGAATATCCTTTTAGATTTTGTATTCTAGTAGTAGAATTCAACTATCCTATGGTATGACAATTAGACTACCATAAATATCACCAAATATCCAATTCAAGATCACATGCTTGAAGTCGTGTTTTTCCCTACATGTGAGCAAGTTGCTGACATTTTTACAAAGTCTCTTACAAAACCAACATTTTCCAAGGTTTGAAATATTTTAGGAATTCAAGAAGTTTTCATTAGTGAGGGAGAGACACTAAAGGCTCCTTCCTTCTCCTCGTGTGTCACTTTTTAAAATTGATTAAAGTTACCTCCTGTTAATTGGACTTGGGTTTTTAGCCACACTATGTGTGAGGATCATGGTCACTAATGCATCTTAGAATTAAGGTAGTTCAAGACAACGATGTGTATAATACAATATGTGAGAACATATTGTGCATGCATGAATATTGCATAATGTCTTGGTATTTGGGATAACCAAGGTGGTTGGCATGCTCCCTCTTAAGGTGTCTCCTGTGTGGGTTGCACTAAGAGGGGTGTTGAGAAAATTCTTGATATTTGACAAGGTAGGGTACATTTTAGTAGCATGTCCTTGCTTCTCGCTTATAGAACATCATCGTTGGCTGACCTTGGGTGCAATACTAGTGCTTGGTACCGTAAGGGCTTTCAACTTAGGGTTTTTCATGCACACAATGCTTGATATTATCATAGTCAATGGTGGTTGCATCACATGTGGAAGTTACCCTATAGGCATTTCTTTGGGTATCTTCAAAGTAATAATGAACTAAATAGATATAGTAAATATAGTGTATATGTGTAGCGATATACAATGGAAAAGATATATAATGTCAACATGGTGGCACAAGATTGAGCCAAATCATCCACAATGCTGTAGTTGTGTGCAACTTTGATATCAGGTTTATGAGTGGCTAGTCTAAGTGATGCCTTTAGGTTACGAGGGATATGATCACTATTTGGAAAAAGTATCTACCAAAGCCCACTATAGATACCGTATATATCTTCCCCCCTCGTGGGTGTTCAGGTAAGGCATAATATTTACTGTTACTGTAACGTCCCTGGATAACCAAGTAGAAATTGCAAATGAAAAAAAACCACATGATAATGAAACATGAACTCTGAAACTCATCCCTATGTAGTATTTGAGTTCTATGTAACTAAATTTTCCTCACAATAGAGGGATACGAATTAATTGAACCAAAATTCCTTTAGATACAATTCAGCATACATGGCCTTGAAACCTTTTGATATAGGTCTCTCAGTGTTCACTATTTATCTTTACCCAATCGTAACCATAGTTGAAAGTGCCGAGTTGTAAACCTGCCAAGCCATTAAACACAGATGCTCTATGTACACATCTATTCAATGTTTATTTCTCAGTGATGCAACATAAGATTTATACTTCCATTTATGTCAATAACATATCAGTCCAAATATTTACTAGGCAATTCTGCTAGCTGTGTTGATAACCATGTATTAATGTAATTCTAAAAGTATTCTTGACGACTTAGGGGTTATAGTCCACGAGCATCTCGTCCTGAAAGTGCTATCAAACAATACTCCTGTGCTGACCCAATTCATTAGGATACCATTAGGAAATGACCAGGGAGCAAAACAATAATTATCAGTACACAATTCAATACAAGGAGAAAAATAAACCATTAGACACAGGGACACCAAATATACTTGGTTCGCCCGGCTACGTCCACCAAAACTGTCATGCTGTTAACTTCTATTCAAAATAACCAGATTACAACCGCAACAATCCTTGTTGCTTGATCTCTTTGGACCGAAGTCCCAAAATATGAAGTACAACTACTCTTGGACTTATGGAGCCTGCCCAGGAAAGTACCTTTATAATGAGAAGAAACATCTTTAAAAACTCACACTACCCATACAGTTTACAATGTTCTTGTATCCCCAGCCCAACATATAAACATGCATATGCATATCCTAGCACTATCTTAGCAAGAAGAACACCGTAGACTTCGGTCGCTGCAGATTCCAGGGAAGGGTCAAAGGATTTTAAAACCAGAATGTTCAGGGTTACACATTCTAGGGTTTGGTTTAATATTATTTAAACTCTTATTCCCAACACGCAGAGGGTTTAGCAGAATGTAAAGCGTGGAGATAACATCAAGAGATCTTTTTTTTTAAGTATAACATTTCCATCACCGAATCTGTTATTGTCTTTGAAAGTCATCCTTATACCCAATCCTAAGGGTTACAAGTCGAACGTTTACCTGCACTCAACCTGTAATGATACTACTCCTATACATGTTGTTCTCTTCAATAGAAAACGTACTTCCTCTTTGCAAAACATAGCATTCTAGGTTATGAGCTTCACTAACAGCCCTATCGCTAGAAATCATTACCCTGGAAGGGGTGGCAGTTGTGGACGGTGCATTTGTTACTTTTAAGCATCCATCGCTTACTAAGTAACTACGATACTAATGTATCGTATATCCATTAATCAGTGATACAATTTATTCTTACAATTATCATAATTGAGTAGGCGCACAGATCTACAAGTATATTCTGGAGACAATAAATGAGATTTAGTAAGGTCATTTCCACCAGCGGGTGTATTTAAACAAGGACACCTCCCTTACGGTAATTCTGGATGAAAAAATATATATCTTATACAGTGCACTCTCCTTTAGATCATAAGCAGAGAAATCGCATACTCCACCCCTATGCCAATATTTTTTTTTAAAACTTACTAGTGGTATTTTTATGAACCAAAAGGTAAGATATGACAATCCTTCCTAGGAATTGAGTGCAGATATCAATCGCACACATCTAAGGCAAGTAGGGGAAAAAATAAAAAAGGCATGAAAAGATTTGGATCATCAATCCAGGCGTTGGAAAGGTGAAAATCCAAGTCTAGATCATAGCCGATTCAAAGAAAGGTAGGTACTTTTAGACCTGAACCATATTTTTCAACCCAAAGCAATCCAAAACAAGGCAGGCCTTCAGGAGACGACCGCAAATACTCTCTAATTTTAGCTATCTGACTCTCATAAGGTTCAAAATGAAACCATCCACTACAGATGTACAGACCCTTTATCTAACTTATAACACAGAGGTTAAACAGCGCAGATCATACATTACCGTATGCCAATCCTGAATCCACTGAGATGCCGTGAAGGATCAAACGTAGTCAAGGTTTACATGTATTCCATTACCCGATCTACGACTTATAGCTAGAACACAAACAGATCAATACACTGCCAGAATCACTAGGGTAGGGATCTAGCTTACGTAGGTATAAATCTACCGGCAGGATTTGGTGACATCTAGTCATAAAAAGACTTACCCATTAGCAATTCTAAAGACTGAAGAAAACCCCTCCTCGATGGTCACCGTCCATGATTGTTTCAATGAATTCTTGCAATGCCCCGAGTAATTTCTGCAAGATATAATTTACTGGCATGACCAACAGAATGGCCCATCACCTTTTTCTACGGCAAGAGATAGCATGAAATAATGCTTCACCATTGCATTTATAAGCTTATGGAATTACGTGCCTGTATGATATCACATATCTGTTCATAGTAAAACACGTAGATCTCTACTAATATAGTGAAATAGACTAAGCTGCCTTTG
>LPNX010187217.1:0-62377 GCA_001517045.1 Pseudotsuga menziesii
GGGTTAGTTCACAAAGTTGAGGGACCTTCTAGATGCAATGGTAGATTCAAGAAAATGATTCAAGCTATATAAAAAATAAATCATCCCAAGCAATGTTGAGCCTCCCAAGCCTACTCCCAAGCTTGCTGAGTTCTTTTCCAACTAGGATAGTTAAACAAAATGCGAGCATGTTATGTTTCTCAAAGACGCACATGGGTTATGTTCTCCAAAATATGCACGCGTTTTGTAAAACATGATTTACGCCCAAAACGGGCTGCGCTTGTTATTTTCTCCACAATAGTCAATCGTAGTGATTTTGGGCCGACACAACAAGATTTGGAAATGAAATATGACAAGAAATCTCGACGAAATTGACTTTGTCGTCGTATTTAACCTTTGTAATTACATTTTTTTATTTACTCCACTTTAGGTCATATATTCGACGATTGTCAAATATTCAACGNAATCCCGACGAAATTGACTTTGTCGTCGTATTTAACCTTTGTAATTACATTTTTTTATTTACTCCACTTTAGGTCATATATTCGACGATTGTCAAATATTCAACGACATTAGTTGGATTTTCAACTTCTGGCAACGAAAATTCAATGACCAGTTTACAACAGTGACTATGTTATTGCCATCATATATCCATCAATAAAATATTTTTAAAACCTATATATTAGGAATATTCCGACATGTTTGTTATACAAGCAACGGTTTGCGGAAGTTATAATCTTCCCATGGACTGTTTTACATACAAAAAGGAAGAATTATTTCAATTGTTAATGCGATTAAAAATAGTGGAATGTGGAGCTTTATTTTTTAAGATCTATCATCATTAGTCAATCTTGGTATCGAAAAATGTCAAAACATAACAATATTATTGTTGGGTGTTAAAATACCTAAATTAATACCAAAAGGTTTGGATGTGTTCTACTGTCTTAAATACACCTAATATTTAATTATCGACCAGGGTTGGTAGGCTTCGAGTTGATGAAAAATATATGCGAAGGTAGAGGGGTTCCTAAGGCATTGTAGAAATATTTTAACAAACAAAAGATCGAAAAATCTTTCAAAACGAAAAACCGAGTCAAACTCCTAAGAATTTAATTATTAATGCGATTGAACTAAAACAAAACATCAGAATAGGATAATATCAAACTATGTTATTTCAACTAACAAATGAGAATCCAACGAAACCTATTAAATAACTTCAAGAGCTAACTATTCACAGAAAGTACATATTTGGAAATACAATCATAACAACTAGATAATTTATAAACAAATAATTTCTGACTGAAAAATATATTATCAACCACTACTTGAAAAGATGGGGTTCAAGGAAGACTTGACTAATAAATGAACGGAAAACTGAGTAAGAAAAGCAAGTATAAAACTTAATCAAAAAAAGCAACTAGAAAACTCAATAAAGATAATTTTAAATTCTTTTCTACAAATCTCTTCAATAATCACACAGTGAAAGGAATAAGTCTTATCACTATGATCAATTTACAAGGTACTAATATACTAGTAATTAACACACCTAACCCTAAAAATCCATATACAAAGGAATAAATCAAACCAAACCAATAACATAATTTCAAAACATTACAGCAGTATTAAAGAAGAAAATTGGAAACCAAAAGAAACAAAACCACGATGCATAATTCAAAGCATGGGTTGGAAAGAGGAAAACTAAGGTTAAAACTTAGTAAATACTTTAAACAATCTAATCTATGGTTCAAATAAAAACATAAACATTATCTAATGACTACAATCAGAACATAATAAAAAAGCTAAAGAAACAGAAGTGAAAACAGATTAAAAAGATAAACTAAGAATACTAAAGGTTGGATAGGAGGCTGGACGACAGTCTGGAAGGAAGGTACGAATGACAGTCCAAACACATAGTTCGAATGAGAGGTTGTATACATAAAATAATAAAAACAGACCTAAATGATTTAATTATCAGCTGATTTTGTGCATATGATTCAAACAAAATACATAAAGGACATAATTTAAACCTAATTAATAATTAAAATAAGCAACAAGAATTATTAATCTATGGGTATGAAAAGATTATTTCTATTATAAAATAAAACAAACTGAAACATAGCTGTACTAATTTACAGTTTAAACAAAAAGCAACAAAACTAATCTCTAACTATAAATAATACCTAAGACTAACATAATATTAAGCACTAACTTGAAAGCTGAAAAAGAAATTGAAAATAAGCTATACGTGACCTAAGACTAACTAAATTTTATCTATATGAAAATATAAGATTAAGCATTTAACTGAAAGGAAAACTGGAAACTGTTGATGTAATTGTAACTTCGGAATGTATTCACTTGTATATCTTATGTATTGTACCCCGATGTTTATTCTGGGAAGTGTTTGTAATGTAGTTGAGTCATGTCATGCCCCGATGTTCCTATCGAGAGTTTCTATAATGTGAACAAGTCATGTCAAGTCATTGTGGGTAACCATCCTATTGATTAAGGGTTAAAGTCCTCGCAGTTGTGGGGCCCTAGGGTTATTAGACTATCCTAGAGAAGTTGAACCTAGGTGAGTTATTGTAAGTCAGGGCAATAGTCCCCACCGTTGTGTTAAGGATAACCCTCCTTGTTGGTCAGAGGGGAAAAGTCCCCACAAGTTGTGGGGCACTAGGGTTATTAGAATCTCCTAGAGATGTCGGCTCTAGAAAGTAATTGTTAAGTGAGGCCGACATGTTGGAGTGGAGATTAATTGGATGAAAGAATATGTAAATTTCAGCACATAGATCTGTAGACAAATACACAACTCACAAACTGGATCTCACAATTTACTCAGCAATTGAAGAATGAAATAGTGAAAAAATGGCTTGCAGCTGTGAATGCTTTCATTAATAAAAACGTAATCCGATGATAATTAAAATAAAGTAAAATGGCTTTAATAGGCACATGAAATTCAAATCCACATGAGCAAATTCGAATTGATAGACTCTACTTGACTGTAGGTAAATAAGAACTTGTCTAAATCACTATCGGAGGACTCAGTAGTTAACTAACCTTGTCTAAACCATAACCATAGTTCATTGGAGCTCTAAAAAATAACTCAAGTGTTACATTCAGTGTTGACTAAGGTTAACTGACTGTGGTAGGTGAGAAATGTGCCCCTCATGTGTGCAGTCAAGTAAACCTAGCACTAACGGAATGTAGAGGACTAGAACTGAATGTAACTAACTCCTAACTTAGCTTGACTAGTCATTAACTGAAGTGAACTGACCTTGGTTGGTTTCAACACTCCTAGTGGCTTCCTAAATTGTATGGATTTGTCTAGGAAGCTCCTAAACTGATGCAATCAAGTGCAATCAGTGTCAGTGAGCCTCAATTACTGTTCCCCACACTTTAGTAACTGAAACATGTGCCCCAATTAGGTCAAGTGGACCCAATGATGTTAATGACTATAAACAGACTGGATGGACTCCTGATTTAGACATGACTCCCAATTTAGACATATGACCAAATTTGGACAAGGGAGTATTAATAATCCTAACACCCCCCCTGAATTCTAACTTGGACAGACTGTGGGCCCTGGTAACTAAGACCATAGGTCACCCATTACATCAAGTAAAATAAAGTAACTGCTTAATACAAGGAGCTGGGGAAAAAACCACATGGGAAAAAATACCTCCCTCTAATTAAGCAAGTAGAATCAGGTCTCAAGTTTGAAAAACTTGAAAATATGTTGTTGCAATCTTCATCTTTGTGAGGTAGTGAAGCAGGATGCAT
This sequence comes from Pseudotsuga menziesii, assembly GCA_001517045.1. Lineage (NCBI taxonomy): Eukaryota > Viridiplantae > Streptophyta > Pinopsida > Pinales > Pinaceae > Pseudotsuga > Pseudotsuga menziesii. The sequence continues at coordinate 3,757 of LPNX010187217.1, forward strand.
GGTGTGTTGTGCACATGTATTATGGGGCTTGGCATGTAGAATTCTCCTTCTTCTCCAAAAATGATGATGGGAGGAAGGAGGAATGTAACCTTTGTCTCTTGCTGAATGAAGAGGTGTATGATCATATCCATTCTTCTGAATGTAGTAAGATTGAGCCCTTGCCATATTGCATCTTACAGGAATTCTATTGCATCTCCCTAAAGGAGGTAAAATAGCATGACATAGCGCAAGAGTCTTTCCTTTCTAAGTGTCAGGTGAGTTTCCAGTCATCATCCTAGCTTCCAGTTTGGAAGTAGGGACTAAATCTAGATCTGAGTCACCCTGAATCTCAAGGTCATAAACTGATATAGATGGCTCTGCAATACTAGTAGAAGCTGTAAAAGAAGTAGATGCAATTATTTTACCTTCCCTTGCAGGTGGCTGCTGAGAGTGCATTGGTTCTGAAGGAGGCATGAAATGTGAGAACTCATATGCTTTTGAAGCATGATTTGTAGTACCCTTTGCTATGATGCTCCCAATAGAGATATATGTGATCTCCACTGAGTTAGGACCAAATATCACTCGCTTTGGAGATCCAGTATGGGTCATCTGATAGACAGATAACAGGTTTGAAGCTAGGGAGGGAACAAATAGGAAATCTTTGAACCTTCCATGTTTAAGTTGGATAGAACCCTTCCCCTTTGTTTTGACTTTACTGTTATTGCCCATCTGAATACTAGGACCATCAAAGGACTAAAATGAAGAGAATGATTCTCTGGATGCAGCCATATGGTTGAAAGCTCCAGAATCAATGAGGAAGACAGGTGCTGATGTGCAGCAAGCCTTCAGTGCATGTCCTTTCCTTTGGTCTTCTTATTCTTCTTCTTTAGAGTCTTCCTTCCTTGCACTAGTAGGTACATAAATGTTGTGCTTTTTCAAGAGAAGAGCCATTTCATCAAGTTGTCTTCTCATATAGGAGCTTTCTAAATGGAAGCCCCTTCCACAGTAAGAGCAGAGGACCTTGCCTTTGCCATTATTCTTGCTTCTCTTCGAACCTGAAGGTTCTTTTGACTGCTCTTTCTTCACAGGGGACTCATCTCTTTGCTTCCCTTTGTCATTCTCTACCTTATCTCCTCTTGTAACTAGAGCTAGATCTTTGGGAGATCAAATGATCCCCATTTGGATCAATGTATCATTCTTAGAAACAACAGATTGGATGAAAGCATTAAGAGTGGGCATATTCCAATTTGGAGTAGTGATCCTTCCTGTTTGGAAGGTGGATACAAAGACTGAGTAGTTTGAATTGAGTTTTGTGAGAATAGCAAGGATGAGCTGATCTTCATCCTTCTCCACTTTGCATTGCTTCAACAAATATATCAGATTCTTGAACTTTGTGAAGAATTCATTCAGAGATTCGAAGTTGGATGGATTGATATTAATCAGGTAATTTTCTAGCTGATGGATCCTCATCTCATCATGCTTATCAAATAGGGAGGCAAGCTTGTCCCAAACCATCTTGGGAGTCTTCAATTCTAGGATGTGGAACCAAAGATCTTTAGAGACTGAGAGGAGCAAGTATCCATGGGCTTCATCAAGCCTGTTCATGTACTTATCTTTGTCTTTATCCGAATCTGGATCTTCCTCTGCTTCTTCTATGAGTCTGAAGAGCCCTTTGGTGCGGAGCATTAAAACCATGTCTGCCCTCCACTGGTGATAGTTGAAGGGAGTGAGGGGCTCTATTGAATGAGCCATTTCAAATGCAGTAGGAAGAACTGAGCTGCTGTAGCGAATGCAGTGAGAAGAAAGGGCTGTAAGAAAAGCTGATAACTTGTCACACAATCAAACATACAAAGTAAGGTCGATAGTCTGCACTTTTGGAATTTCCTTCACACCCAACATAGTTGATCAAGCAAGCTTGATCAACAATTTCTTAACTTGGGATATTAAGTGGTAAATTCTCTGCTTCTGGTGCAGTACTAGAAAGAGCAATTTGCCAAAAAAATGATTCGGCTAGAGATCTGAGGAGGAGAGGAGTCTTGTCCACCGAAGCTCTGATACCATGTAGATTTGAGCACATAGATCTATAGACAAATGCACAACTCAAAAAGTGGATCTCACAATTTACTCAGCAATTGAAGAATGAAATAGTGCAAAAATGGCTTGCAGTTGTGAATGCTTTCATTAATAAAAAAGTAATCCGATGATAATTACAATAAAATAAAATGCTTTAATAGCCACATGAAATTCGAATCCACATGAGGAAATTCGAATTGATAGACTCTACTTGACTGTAGGTAACTAAGACCTTGTCTAAATCACTATCGAAGGACTCAGTAGTTAATTGACCTTGTCTAAACCCTAACCAAAGTTCATCAGAGCTCTAAAACACAACTCAAGTGTTACATTCAATGTTGACTAAGGTTAACTAACTATGGTAGGTGAGAAATGCGCCCCACATGTGTGCAGTCAAGTAAACCTAGCGCTAATTGAATGTAGAGGACTAGAACTGAATGTAATTGACTCCTAGCTTAGCTTGACTAGTCACTAATTGAAGTGAACTGACCTTGGTTGGTTTCGGCACTCTTAGTGGCTTCCTAAATTGTAGGGATTGGTGTAGGAGGCTCCTAATCTGATGCAATCAAGTGCAATTAGTGGCAGTGAGCCTCAATTAGTGTTCCCCACACTTCAGTAATTGAAACATGTGCCCCAATTAGGTCAAGTGGACCCAATGGTGTTAATGACTATAAATAGACTGGATGGGCTCCCGATTTAGACATGACTCCCAATTTAGACATTTGACCAAATTTGGACAAGGGAGGATTAATAATCCTAACAATAGTCCCCACCGTTGTGTTAAGGATAACCCTCCTTGTTGGTCGGAGGGGAAAGTCCCCACAAGTTGTGGGGCACTAAGGTTATTAGACTCTCCTAGAGATGTCGGCTGTAGTAAGTAATTGTTAAGTCAGGCCGACATGTTGGAGTGGACATTAATTGAACGAAAGAATATAAATAGAGAGTGAGCCTCTCTATTTATCACACACACACACATTCACTAGGGTGCATAAGTCAGAGAAGAAGTTGTTGGGACAAAAGAGAGACTACTGCTATCGGGAGATCATCTTACTGTTTTCGGGTTTTACTTTTGGTGCTGATTCTATCTCAGAGAAATTTGTGGGGTTTTCTCCTTTATGGTTTCCCCGAGGAAAATCTTTGTGTTCATTGTCTCTTGTGTTTTACTGCTGTGCATGTTATTCTCTCAGATAAGATCCTAAGATCATAATGCTAGCTTGAATGATAAAAGTCTAACATGGTATCAGAGCTAACTTGAGAACCAGACATTGTGCAGCTGTAGAAGCTAGGGATCCTTAATTTTTAGGTCTCTCTCCACAATCCATCAAAAAAAGTATGCTAGGATAATTCTCCATTGAAGGGTGCATCTTTTTGTCAAAGCAGAATTCGATTCTGAGCATTTTCAGTTTTTGGTGCGGGAAAATAGGGGTTCGTACAAAAGAGGAATTTTTAAGTGAGCCTGACATAGGATTTATCTCCTCATCAAAATTGGATTTTAGAGACCTAGGTCGATATTTTTGGTTGGGTGAAACTCCGGGAAATTCAAACCCTAGTTTGACCCTGAGCTAGAAAAACCCTAAATACTAAAACTGATAATTGTTTGTACATTTTATATATCTCGGGATTGGAGAAGGATCAGGAGTTGAAACTTTCATAGGATAAATATAAAATCCTGATGTATACTGTGTCCAAAATTCAGCCTCATATTCTCTATATACTAGGAGATATGATCCATCCAAGTTAGGATTCCAACCTCTTCCAGGATTCATCCCTAAACAGGACACCTGGGGAGAATTCCTATATCTTGGGCTGCAAATGTCCAAATGAAATTTATAAAGATGTTCCCAAAAGGGCACAGAGTTTAATTTCTGTGGTCCAATTTTTTGACCTAGAATATGAAACAGTTACACATGCAAGTCTGTACAACTTCGCTGTTCTGAATAGTCCTGTAACAGGTCACCTTGGGAAAATGATCATAAGTCCCAATTGGTGAAACCAATTCTGATGAAACCTATGGTTTTGGAATAGGAATAAGTTAGGCCACCGGAGTGAAAAGTTTCAAACATAGGGGAGCAGAAATTTCAGAGATATTGTAGAAACAATATCAGGAATTTCTACAGAAGAAATTGGAAAACTACGGCTTCCTATTTCGGGAGCTTCCCTCCACTGTTTTCAGAAAAGGAGTACATTGGACAGCTCACTTTGAAGAGATATATCTTTCTATCCAATCAAATCTGAAAGATTCCAAGTTTTGAAAATTAGGGTTTCTCTAACAAACCCTAGATCAGCCAGCTCCGGAACCAGGACGGACAACTCAAATCGGTAAGATCTAATCTTTTGCTATTTTCATTTGAGGTTCTCATTTAAAAGTGATCTATCACATCAAATTGATGATAAGCTTGGTGAAGTTGAAAAATTCCAAGCATGGAAGTATATGATCTCTCTGAAGAAAATGAATTGAACACCTACATTAGTAGAGAGGCTCCAGTTCCAGATGGTGATGAGGCTAAAAGACTTACACTAGAAGAACTTGGTCAAGGCCAATAAGATAATTGTTGATTCAGTCACGGATCAAATTGTACCACAAGTGTCTTCCCTAAAGACACCGAAAGAGATGTTTGATTCCTTGACCAATCTATTTGAAGTGAAGAACATAAATCGGAATATGACCTTAAGAAACCGGTTGAAGAATGTGAAGATCCAGAATGCAGAGACCATACAGTCATAGGAAGAGCACTTTGAGGTGCTACTTCAATATGGAATCAAGTGTGATCTCTTGGTTTTGCAGGATGGAGTCCTGCATCGAGCTGAGTACGGCTGAGGTAAAAGATGTTGCCACTTGTTATTTGGGAGGTAGTATGTTTCTTTTGAAAGCTACTATTTGATTTGCTTGATCTGACTTGCATTTTTGTATGATGCAGAGAGGAGCAGTGAAGCTCCAGTATGTGATCTAGATCAAGATCTACCAAAAGAGGGAGTTCTAGCATAGTTGGTAAGATAGGTTGTCTAATCATAAATCCTGGCGAAGCTCGTAGGTTGCTCAGATGTAAACAAACCTGTAGGTTGTCCTCAGATGTAATCCATCCTGGTGAAGCTCGTAGGTTATCCTTGAACGTAATCAGCCCTGACGTGATTCTATGCTAGAAATGGCCAAAGTGAAGTTTGAGTACTTCAGGGAGAAGCTTGGTGTTATCTAGATCGAGGTTCCCTCCAAGGGGAAATGATGAGACCTAGAGCCATTCTAACATAGTGATAGGATTAGGTTCCTTCCATGGTCAGATGTAAAGGCTGAGCCATTCTATCATGGTGAGATGATTGGTTCCTTCCATGTCAGTGTTGCCGTCGCAACAATTCTCCCCAAATTTCTTAAATTTTGGGCCCCTCCTCATGATTTTGCATTGTTTTAATTGTTGGATCCTTTGAGTTTTTGGTTGTGTTTTAATTTTAGATGATTGTAAAAGCTTAACTCTCTCCCAAGGTTCGAATTTTGATTGCGTTTGGAATTTATGGTGAGTCGCAGATTCTAAGTTTGTTTTCGCTTGTTGATCGAACCGAGTGTTCTTTATTGTGGGTCGTCGTTGCGGAGGTATAACAGGTTTCTATCCGTTGTTGAGTTTGAGAAGCTGTCCAAAACACTTAAATCATTTTTATACAACGGGCGTCGAAAATATGTTTGATCGGAGGCCATTACCTTTTCGCTTCCGCTGTTGCGGCTCTCAACTGAGCAAGTTAGCGCCCGAAGTCCAAAATGCTCCGCTAGCCGATGCATCAGTCTTTAGTCACTTGCCCGTAACCTTTACTCTTCCATCGTTGCGGCTGGGCAGAGCTTTTGCTTCCGATGTCGGTTTCCTCCCGATTTCCGCAGTTGGTGTTTTTATCAAGAGCCCGTAGGCAGTAATATAATTTGCTGCTTTGTTTTGGAACGCAAATCCAATGAATGATGCATTTTGGTTTATTTGCAGGTGGACCCAAGGGATTGGTCGAACTACCAAGGCGGGAAGGTGTAGCTAGACATTGTAGCTCAGGTTGAACCGTGGTCAGAAGGACAGATGAAGGAAAAGACAACATGGATGGCGACAAAGGCACCGACCCAAAAGATATATCAGTTACTAAATAGTTCATGAATGCATAACAGACAACATAGAAGAATATGAAACGTTTGAAGGACTGAAAGGTCGCACACTTGGGGTGCAGCCCAAGCGGTCTACTGTTGTAGTTTAAATATTAGAAAGTTAGGACTTACGAGGGGACTTTTTCCCTGGAAAAAACTTGTAAACCATTTTCTTGTAAGAGGAACTATTTCGTTTTACAATCAGAAACTGCAACTTTTTCCTGTTGGAGAAAGCGAAATGTGGAATGTATCAATGCAATTAAATGAGCAATGTTGAAGAGGAACTATTTCATTTTCAGCTGTGTTTCATTAACTGTGAGAGCGTTTTAACTTCCTGAACCTATGTTCTTGTTTAAATTTTCTTCAGTATATTTTGTGATGTTTCCACTGTGAGTAATAAATGTTGTTCATAAAACAATTGGCTATTTGGTTGTTTAAATATCTATAATTGTTCGTGTGTCTTGAAAGAAGTGTCAGCTAACTGTAACTCTTCATAATGCATGTACAAAATGTATTACTCACCAATGAATGATAATCTTTCTCCCTAGGGATATTTTAGGTAGTTAGTTTATTTTCTTGTTGTATGCGATTTGGATGCTTGTGAGCCTTAAGACGAGAGGTAAGAACCCGTGCATCACATTGTGACTGTTCCTTGCATATTTATCACCCTGCATTGTTAATTAGGCACCTGCATTTCATATTTTAAGTCAAAATACAAAAACTCGGTGGACCGGGCCGCAACTGGTCAAGCCCTTTGTTTTATACTTGACCTACGGTAGCCAGACCACAAACTGGACGGATTTCCTACACCAAACAGTCACGGGCTAGTTGGAAACGTTGACTGGGGAGAATCCCTTTCTGTTGTTTCCTGCGAATTTCCAGGACTCAACAGTTCTGGTGCTAGAAGGAGGGCCACCAGTGTATGGCTGGCCGTGGAAACCTATTTTCCCAAGATTACCCCACCAGCAGATGTTTTGAAGCTTTTAACCTGACTAAAGTGGACTCATCAAGTTGTGATTTTACCTTTGAAGTAAGTAAGCTTGGTTTCACCTCACGTTTCTCTTTGCATAAAACCTTGTTCATTCGCCTTCGCATGGCTGGAATTAATGTAAATCAGCCCAACCCTCTGCCGGCTTGGAGAGCTAAGTCACCTTTGAAACTCACACCTCCTTTGCATAACCTACCTCAATCCTTTGACAAACTATTGCCTAAATTTGATCCCGAGGAAAGGAATGCTGTAGATGACCACCTGCAAAGCTTTTATCTAGCATTAGAAGGGCTAAGGGCTGGGGAGTATGAAGATGTGGTCTGTAGACTGTTCCCACACACCCTGAAATGAGCAGCATCATCCTGGTATTTCGGTTTTCCTGCAAACTCTATCCCTGATTGGGACACCTTCGAAAGGATTTTCAGAAATAAATGCATAGTCCTAAAAAAGCATGCCTCACTGATGAAAGTTCTTGGTTTGTTAAAGAAAGAGAAGAATGAGAAGGTATGTAGTTTCACGCAAAGATTTTCAACGTATTTAAGGAACTTTTCTGAAATTGACAGACCCTGAGACAAGGTCTTAATTGAGTATTATACCTCAGCCTTAGGACCTGAGCTGGCCATGTTTGCCAAGACGAAAGCCAAACCTACATTAGGAGAGACTTATGAAGAGGCAGAAAGGGTAGAGGTTGAAAGGGAAAGTGTAGAAGATTATCCTGATCTACCTGAAGAAAAGACTACCGGGAGAAGAACCTTATTGCTGTCTCATCCTAAAGATGGACAAGCACATGATTATCAGGGAATGATGAAAATGATGCAGAAACTATCCAACCGAATAATAGATCTGGAGAAAGAAAGGGAAATTCAGAAAACTTACAAACCATACTATCCAAAAAGAGAGGACAGTAACCAATGGAAAATCCCTCCCCCAAATTTAGCATCAATAAACATAACAGAGGTAGGGGGGGATAATTTCTGTACTTTTCATCAACAGCCTCATTCTGAAAAGAAGTGTCCTCAATGGTTGAATTCAATGACATTGGTGATGAAAAAGCTGCTGGATTCTAAATTGACTGAAGACAGTGATAAGAAATAAGAGAAAAAACAGACCATAGAGAAACAAGATAATGACACCATGTTTTCATGGGATGGTGTCTCGCTGTTTGACACTGAAGAGAGCGCTCTCAAAACTGAATGCACACCTACGACAACAAAGGACATGTATTTAACAATTTCGAAGATCAAAATATTGCAGGAGAATGTTAAGAGACAGGTAGATGTGAATGTTAAAAATAAAACACCTGAAGTCACTACTGTAAATCAGGAAACCAAGCCAATTAGTGAGCTTGTCAAACCTGTAGAAGAACAGGTAGGTGTTAATAAGGGAAACACTAATGAAATTGGGGATCTTGAAAAGGATATACCTATTCAAAACCAACCGGGAGAAGAAGACATAGAACCAGGTTGGGAAGAGAAAGCTGATACCCCACCTTTTCTCTTAACCCTAGAAATGCTGAATTATAATGTGCATAATTGCTTAGTAGACACTAGATCAGCAGTGAATGTTATGCCCCTTGAAGTTTGCAAACAGATTAATGGACAGCCAGAGTCCACACCTTGTGAAGTAACGCAATTAGACAGCACAGGTGTCAAAGTAGTGGGAGAAATAAAAAATGTCCTCATTCGCTTGTCTGCAAACAACAAGATTTGTCAATTTATTGACATTACTGTGGCTGACATACCGAGTGGATATGGGCTTATTCTCAACATAGATTGGTCTGCCAGGTTAAAAGGCTATTTTGCTTCAGGTTGGTCTCATTTATTGTTGCCTCTCACGGGTACCCCAAAGAAGATTAAGATTTTGAGAGAACCTTACATGAAGCATACTATCACTGAACTAGGGGAAGGTAATGAATCTGTTGATTCTTTCCTGGGAAATTATCTGACTAAGCTTAATCCAAGACATCATACCTCAAGAAAGGCCAGTTCTAGAATTGACACTCAGCCTGATCTCCTTCAACTGTCTTAGGATGAAAAGGAGGATGGAAGATTAATAGACATGCTTTCAATTTCAAAAATGGCACACTTGGACCATGGATATATTGTGACCTTTACCGCAGCCTAGCCCTTTAACCGATTGATTGAAGATTTTTAAGGGCGGGCACTCATTTTCTTTTCTTTGCTTTGTACATAAATAAGTTGATGTTGTTTTTCTTTAATGCTTTGATGTTGTTTTTGTTTCGTTTTTTTTTTATTTGATGCTATTCTCCTTTACTGCTTTTAGTTCTTTTGATTTTGAATAAAGAGGAAAACTTTGGTTGCAATGGAAACATCAGGGGTGGGAAGAGAACTTACCAGTGAATGGTTTGGTTCTCAAGCCTTATTTTTCCTGAGTTTCTTTGAGTTCTTCTGTCTTGTATATAAATAATCTGTTTGGTTGTCTTGTGAGTCATGTTTTTCAGTTTGTTTTAGTTTGATTTTTCTTGATTCCAATAAAGGGAACGAACCCGCGGTTGCATGGAGAACATCAAAACGTTTCGGAATGATAAACATTTTTGGGTCTCAGACTGTGTGTTGCTAAAAGAACTTCTTCCAGTTTAGCAGTTTTCTCGAATAAGCTTTGTGTGCATTGAAGTCCTACTTAACCCCTGTGAAATAAACTGGATTCGACAAGTCTGGAATACTATGTTGAGGCTCCATCCACGTCACACTTAAAATGTTCTAAGGAGCGACAACAGAAGACCCATGGAAAGGAGCAAGGTGAACGGTATATTAAATATAAATGATCCCATGCCAAGAAACAAATGCCAAAAGGAAAATAAGAATAAAAAAACTCCTATGAAAGCATCATGCATCAAAGCAGATGTTGAATCATAAGTACTAAATTGCCGAAAGATCCTCTCCGTCCGTGAGCTGAAACATGAAGTACACCGCTCACACAAAAGGACACTATGGGATAGAGGATCCTGAATTAAAATTCAGTAAGAAAGGCATGCAGGAGGACTCAGATGAAAAGGTACAAAAGTCCAAAAGCAAAAAAAGTGATAAAATGGCATGGGAACGAGGAACAAACGAATATTTCTGTTTACCATGTGCTACAATCCTGTGGTGTCCAAGCTATTAGCTACCTGAAGACAAAGGTAATAATGAAACTCATCTTCTGGCCTCAACAGAGTTATCTGGACTTGAAAATATTGGTTTCCACTCTCCCAAATTGGACTATTATCAATGATTGAAGGTACACACTTTCGGCATACGAGAAATCCAGATAGCTGGAAGAATTCAATAGGATGCATTTGTTGTTAAACAGTCTGTCACTCAAATATTAATCACCCAGAGTTCTAGATTCACCAGGTAATCGCCAGTTGTTTCCGTCGCAACAATTCTCCCCAAATTTCTTAAAGTTTGGGCCCCTCCTCATGATTTTGCATTGTTTTAATCGTTGGATCCTTTGAGTTTTTGGTCGTGTTTTAATTTTAGATGATTGTAAAAGCTTAACTCTCGCCCCAGGTTCGAATTTTGATTACGTTTGGAATTTATGGTGAGTCACAGATTCTAAGTTTGTTTTCGCTTGCTGATCGAACCAAGTGTTCTTTATTGTGGGTCGCCGTTGCGGAGGTATAACAGGTTTCTATCCATTGTTGAGTTTGAGAAGCTATCCAAAACACTTAAATCATTTTTATACATCGGGCGTCAAAAATATGTTTGATCGGAGGCCATTACCTTTTCGCTTCCGCCATTGCGGCTCTCAAAGAAACTCAACGCTCGAAGTCCAAAACGCTCTGCCAGCCGATGCGTCAGTCTTTAGTCGCTTGCCCATAACCACTACTCTTCCGCTGTTGCAGCTGGGTAGAGCTTTTGCTTCTGATAGCGGTTTCCTCCCAATTTCCGCAGTTGGTGTTTTTATCACGAGCCTGTAGGAAGTAATATAATTTGCTGCTTCATTTTGGAATGCAAATCCAATGAATGATGCATTTTGGTTTATTTGCAGGTGGACTCAAGGGATTGGTCGGACTACCAAGGCGCGAAGGTGTAGCTGGACATTGTAGCTCAGGTTGAACCGTGGTCAGAAGGACAGATGAAGGAAAAGACAACATGGATGGCGACAAAGGCACCGACCCAAAATATCTATCAGTTACTAAATAGTTCATGAATGCATAATAGACAACATACAAGAATATGAAATGTTTGAAGGACTGAAAGTTCGCACGCTTGGGGTGCAGCCCAAGCGGTCTACTGTTGTAGTTTAAATATTAAAAAGTTAGGACTTACGAGGGGACTTTTTCGCTGGAAAAAACTTGTAAACCATTTTATTGTAAGAGGAACTATTTCATTTTATAATCAGAAACTGCAACTTTTTCCTGTTAGAGAAAGCGAAATGTGGAATGTATCAATGAAATTAAATGAGCAATGTTGAAGATGAACTATTTTGTTTTTGGCTGTGTTTCATTAACTGTGAGAGAGTTTTAACTTCCTGAACCTATGTTCTTGTTTAAATGTTCTTTAGTATATTTTGTGATGTTTCCACTGTGAGTAATAAATATTGTTCATAAAATAATTGGCTATCTAGTTGTTTAAATATCTGTAATTGTTCGTGTGTCTTGAAAGAAGTGTCAGCTAACTGTAACTCTTCATAATGCATGTACAAAATGTATTACTCACCAATGAATGATAATCCTGCTCCCTAGGGATAGTTTAGGTAGTTAGTTTATTTTCTTGTTGTATGTGATTGGAATGCATGTGAGCCTTAAGACGAGAGGTAAGAACCTGTGCATCACATTGTGACTGTTCCTTCCATCTTTATCACCCTGCATTGTTAATTAGGCACTTGCATTTCATATTTTAAGTCAAAATACAAAAACTCGGTGGACCAGGGCGCAACTGGTAAAGCCCTTTGTTTTGTACTTGATCAACGGTAGCCGGACCGCAAACCGGACGGATTCCCTACACCAAACAGTCACGGGCTAGTTAGGAACGTTGACTGGGGAGAATCCCTTTCTGTTGTTGCCTGCGAATTTGTAGGGCTCAACAGTCAGATATGAGTGTTGAGCCATTATGATATGACTGTAGGATTGGTTCCTACATGATCATATATAAGGGCTATTTCCATTCTCTGAATGGAGGTACCTGGTCAGTTACCAGGAATTCTTAGTCTAGGACTGAGGGCCATTCTGACATGACTTTGGGATGTAGTCTCACATGATCAGATATAAGTGCAGGGCCATCTTGATGTGATTGAGGGATATGTTCCCACTTGATTAGATATAAGGGTTGTTGCCATTCTGTGATGATGAGAGGATTGGTTCCTTCCATGTTAGATGTGAGTGCTGAGCCATTTTGATGTGACTGTAGGATTGGTTCCTACATGATTAGATATAAGGGCTATTTCCATTCTCTGAATGGAGGCACCTGGTCAGTTACCAGGAACCCTCATTCTGGGATTGAGTGCCTTTCTGACGAGTCAAGGTCAGATGTAAGTGTTGTTCCTTTCTGACGAGTCAAGGTCACATGTGAGTGTTGTGCCTTTTCACAGATGATACAGTTGTGTCCTATCATGTTTGTGAATGTAAGTGTTGTGCCTTTCTGATGAGTCAAGGTCATATGTAAGTGTAGTGCCTTTCCACAGATGATAGTAGTTGTGTCTTATCATGCCGGTGGATGTGAGTGCTGTGCCTTTTCACAGATGATAGTAGTTGTGTACTATCATGATGGTGAATTTAAGTGTTGTGCCTTTATGACATGGTGTTGGATGTGTTGCTCTCATGGTCAGATGTGAGTATTAGCCATTCTAAATTAGGTTTAGATATAAGCGCTAAAGAAGACCTACATGGAGGCTAGGCCTTCAACTAGCATGAAAAAGAACTGGCTCTGTAGAACTTCCTGTGACGAGAAGAATCAAGAGATAGCACTAGTGATGATGATCCAACAGTGATTATCCATATCGAGTGATGATCTAGATCTAGTGATGATGATCCAGCAGTGATGATCCAAATCGAGTGATGATCCAGATCCAGTAATGATGATCCAGATCCAGTGATGATGATCCAGATCGAGTGATGATCCAGATCGAGTGATGATCTAGATCCAGATGAAGATGACTTGAAGATAAATATGACTTGAAGATGAAGATGACTTGAAGATGACGAGAACTCAATTATGATCCAGATGATACATAGAAGAAGACTTGTGTTGATAAATTGTGTCAAGATAATACCTTCCTAATTAAGAGGGAGTGTTTATGTAATTGTAACTTTGGAATGTATTCACTTGTATATCTTATGTATTATACCCCGATGTTTATTCTAGGAAATGTTTGTAATGTAATTGAGTCATGTCATTCCCCGATGTTTCAATCGAGAGTTTCTATAATGTGAACAAGTCATGTCAAGTCATTGTGGGTAACCCTCCTATTGATCAAGGGTTAAAGTCCCCGCAGTTGTGGGGCCCTAGGGTTATTAGACTATCTTAGAGAAGTTGACCCTAGGTTAGTTATTGTAAGTCAAGGCAATAGTCCCCATCGTTGTGTTAAAGATAACCCTCCTTGTTGGTCGGAGGGGCAAAGTCTCCACAAATTGTGGGGCACTAGGGTTATTAGACTCTCCTAGAGATCTCAGCTCTAGTAAGTAATTGTTAAGTGAGGTTGACATGTTGGAGTGGACATTAAGTGAATGAAAGAATATAAATAGAGAGTGAGCCTCTCTATTTATCACACACACACTCACTCACTGGGGCGCATGAGTGAGAGAAGAATTTGTTGGGACAAGAGAGAGATTACTGCTGTCGAGAGATTATCTTACTATTTTGGGGTTTTACTTTTGGTGCTGATTCTATCTCAGAGGAATTTGTGGCATTTTCTCCTTTATGGTTTCCCCGAGGAATATCTTTGTGTTCATTGTCTCTTATGTTTTACTGCTGTGCATGTTATTCTCTTAGATAAGATCCTAGGATCATAATGCTAGCTTGAATGATAAAAATCTAACAGAAACAAACTACATGTGATCGACCACTATAATTCTATAGAAAAAGACTACATTAACAACATAATGTGAATTATATTAACTATGACAGATACATGTTACAGAGAACAAAAAAACAAATATAAACAAATTAAAAATAAAACTACTTATCTGTGATGAAGAGATAACAAAAATTCATATGGAAATAGAGACCATGAATTGTCGAGGGGGCCTCTCAGCAACCATAGGTAATTCCTGGTGAATGCTTTCACACACAGTGATAAACAACAAGGCGTAGATCTTCTATTAAAAAGAAGGAACATAGTTACAATCTTCTTCTCTTAAAACAGACTAACTATCTACCTAATGGATTGATCAATCACCTATCTTTCTACATGGAGGTGTTTATATACACACCGTTTTCAAGAGATTGAGAAAGTCGACCCTTCAGTGGTCGATTGCTCTTCTAAATTTAGTCAATCATAAAAGGCAATAATTGTTCATATTCCAGCGCATGAGCATATCCCTTCTTTGGCGTAAGTCTGGTTTTCTTCAATGCGAACGTGGCATGCCGGCTTCTCTTCAGCGTGGTTGATGTAGCATACAGCCCCTACCTTGGCACAACTAATAGTGTGGTGTCAAACGGAGGAGAGAACACAGTGGGATTCCATAACACAAGTTGTTCCATTCTTCAAAGTGCGTAGACTAGTAGAAATTCAGCATTTAAGCAAAAGCGGCCACGACTGATCCTTCTAGACTGGAGACGTTCCATCCTCTTAATGCATGGATGACAAGCAACATGACGGTGATCTTAGGATGAGAGCCTCTTCAATCATCAAACACATGGGTAGTAGGTGGCTAGTGGAACCGTTTCAACATTTAATGCCTGCAATAAGTTATGGATAGTGTGCAGTTTGATTGGCAATTTAAACCAATGAGCTGAGTGACGGGATGCGGCGTGAGCTAGAAGACGAGTTGGACAAGCTGATTACATGGTTTGGCTGAATGCGTTTCTATTTATTTAGCTATGGGTGAGCTGAACGACGATTGCGCATATTGGGATGAATGGTAAGCTGAATGCGTACTTGCTATTAATTCACCCAAACATAATACATAACCTACAAAAAAATACACATATTAATTAATATATCAAATATGCTTTAAATAATATAGATTTGAGTTAATAAAATCATAAAAAATGATATTAATAACCAAAGTTAAATAAACATTAAATTTGTTCTTACGTTGTGGTAAATAATGATCTATATGACATAAAATACACGAAAGATAATAAAATATGCATTTAAATGTGTTATTTTAATGCCAAAAAAATGATAACAAAATGAGGCTCAACATTCCCCCAAACCGGGGAAATGTCAAGTCCCACCGAGCAAAGAAAAATATAAGAGATCATATTTTCAAAGTGAACTTTGAAATGTGAGCCAGCAACAGGCATACACACGAATGAGTGAGTTCATAAAGTTTATAATTAGTTCAACCATGTCCAAAGTAAAACTTTGGACAAGTTGAACATATGACACAAAAAGTATAAAATTAATCATTTGATAGTTTATATACATGATTGAGTGAAAGGATAGGGTTACTAACAGTGAAATGATAACTAAGAAAACTTTTAAGGTCAAAGCATTCTTACGGAGGTAAAATCTATTTGGTTAGAAAATTTTTAATCATAAGTGCCATAATATCACCAAGTTTAGATCGTCATGTGGTATTTCATTTGGATTTATCCTTCGATCCTTCATATAGTCCTCCATATTGATCTTCTGTAAAAATATACTTCATGCTATAACCAAGTTCCATTGCTAATTTATCCTGATAAAAACTTATCATTTTGTCAGAGAAAATAGATCTGTCATAAATAATGAAAATAAAAATAGTCTAATTTTTTCTAATCCTCCCCCCCAAACCAAAGGTATGGCATGTCCTCAAGCCATGAGAAAGAAGATTCGATTTTTCCATATAAAAAGAGTGCTATCATGTTGTTTTATTATTTTGTAAAAAGAAAAACTAACTAGTAAATGGAAATGATTCAGATATGTATATTCATGAAAAATATAACAGTGCTTAGAAATACTACTTAAATGTTGATAAGATAACTGAAAGCATGGCATAGGAAAAGCTAGTTGTCCGTGCCTTATTTTAAAGATATCTTGTCATCATAAGATATTTTGAGTTTACCTCGGAGTGTGCGAGATTTTATATCTATGGGTCCCATTTCTACGATAATGACATCATAGGTATTTGTTGAAGTAGATGGCTAGGTCCAATCCCAACTTACAACGATTCTTAAATGACATTAAAAACAATCGGCTTTTAAATAAAATTTGGAAAATTTCTTCATATTTATCATTATTCTATGAATCATGTGCATAGTAGTGCATTAACCAAATCTCTTTTACCCTGACGGGTTTATCTTGGTACTGAACAGGCCTTAAAACAAAAATATATTTACATACTATCCTATTCTACTAAAAGTAAGAAAAAAATTCAAGTATATGAATTCTTCCAATGTAACCATGTTCGAAGCAAAATTAGAAATATACCTTTATCCACATATAAGAAAAATATTACAATGATTACTGGGATATGAAGAATCAATAGAGATTTTTAATTTAGCATTTATAAACATTGAATAAGAGGATGGTACCATGGCTTAGTTCCCTCTTGGAACCATATTTCAATGTGACTTATGTATTCTATGTTTTCTTCTTCATTGGTTATGTCACGAGATTTTTCATTGAACTCTAGGATGTATAAAGAATCTAAGTTTGGTGATGGGGAACATTCAGGTTCTAAGGTCCCTCCCTCATCGAATGAGAGGCATTCCAGGTTGATCTTGTCTTCTTGTGAAAAAGGCCAAGTAGAAACTTCACTTTCCGTCGTAGTCTTTACAATCCCTTGATCTATAACCTCTCCAAATCTCGTATGAATTTCTTGCAATAATGTTGGTGAGGTAGGTAAGGTGGATAAATGTTGTAGTTCAACACTGTAAGCATATTGTACTGCTTTATTGTTGTTAGAATGTGGACTAGATTGAATAGGAATGTGCGTAGGGCATTGATGAGATTTATGAGAAGGTAATTGTGGCAGGTGTAATTGACTAGCTTGTGTGGTTGATCCTTCCTGGAAGATGGGATATTGTTTAAAATCTTGTAGAATAGGAAGTGTTGCATCATAAGAGAGAGTATCCCTGTGATCATCAGATGGGACTCTAAAGGATTTGTGAACAAGGTTTACAGGGGTTACGATAAGGCTGAGAAGAGGGTATATTCTTACTAATCTTGAATTTTCCTCTTGAATACCTTCTACATAATTCACAAACATTATCATATGATAATTGAAATACGTCACATGTTCCCATCAGACTTAAAATTTATTTATATTCATTTCTTATTCCTTTGAGCAAAAGTTTTTTCAAGGTGTCCTTTCTCGACTGTCTTAGTTTTGATCTTTGAAGGTTGTATTGAAAGCGTTCGACATAATTTTTGAAAGTCTCTTCTTCTCCCTGTGTTATTTCAAAGATGTCCTCATTGACCCTAAAATAATCATGGTATCTTTTCAAGAACATATATTTCATGTCTTCCCAATTTTGAATGCAATTCCTACCTAGGCTCATGAACCATCGGAGGGCTGCTCCTTTTAAAGTAAGAGGGGAAAAATTTAGATTTTGAAAATTATATTGTCTACAGAGTATTTCCAATTGAAATTAAAATTCATCGGGGTCTTCATTCTCTAGTCCATGAAAATTTGGAAAAATGGATGGGGCAACGTACTGTATTTGTGCCACTCCTCCTGGATCTCTAATAGGGAATTAAAAGGTAACAAATTATTCATCATTCTCTCCTACCTTATCTTCCCACAATATAAATAGTTTTTCATGTGTTATCTTAAAGCTCTCCTTTCAAATGTTCCTATTAGTTTGTTAGCAGGATGGGTGGCGCTTACAACTTAAACTTTTGAAAAAGTAACACTACTGATAAAGTAACCTAAAGGAACACGTACATCAAATTAAACTTTTGAAAAAGTAAACTATCTACGTTTGCGAGAAGAAAAGTATGCTTAGAGGAAATAAATCAAAATTTACATAAAGTAAACACACTTGTGCGAAAAAGGAGCAACAAGGCTTTGGGGTAACCCACTAAAGTGGATGCGTCAGGCTGTCACACTATGGAAATTCTGTAGTGAAGTTGTCTTTGTGTGCTCAAAAGTAATTAGATGAAAAATAAGATGTAAATGAGATGTCCCACTGCATCCACTTTCTCTCTCTTTGATATTGTCGATGGCTCTGAATGCAAGCTCATCAAGCCAATTAATATGTGAAATATTCCCATGTTCATACTTCTTGACTAGCTTCTCCAAGCACTCAATTTCTCCATGCTTTGATTTAGGTAACTTTCCAGGTGTAGTAGTAGGCACCGACCCATTTACTTTTATCCCAGGCCAAAGCCTAAGCTTCTGTTGTCCTGATTTAAGTTGTTTCTTGTTGTTGAAAAGATAGAAAGTCACATCGCCAATAATATTATCCTGCTTGAAAGAAGAAACATCCCAAACTATGAAAGCAAGTTGTGCATCAGAGGTCAAATCCCTGTACTTTGCACTCAATTTAATACATTCATCCCAACATTTTGGCTTCCCTGTAGGTTCAAACCTTATTCTTCTAGGAAGTACAAATGGAGTACCATTAAGATATAAAGCACATTCAACATAAAGCTC
Organism: Pseudotsuga menziesii; assembly: GCA_001517045.1. Taxonomy (NCBI): domain Eukaryota; kingdom Viridiplantae; phylum Streptophyta; class Pinopsida; order Pinales; family Pinaceae; genus Pseudotsuga; species Pseudotsuga menziesii. The sequence continues at coordinate 22,594 of LPNX010187217.1, forward strand.
GGGTGTGCGTTTCTCTATACAATTTTCCCCCTCTGAGAAAGATTTCGTAAATAGATTGCCTTCTAGCTTATCCACTTGATAAGACACTACTGAATTGATGTCACGTGACAAGATGTACCTAAATTTATTCTCACCCATTGAAGCTACCTAGATATAGATATAAAGAGAATGATCTGACCAAATAACAAAAGCAATATCATCAACAAAAAAATCAATACCGAGTCGAGTCTCTCCAAAAATATGCTAACGGGAAGAAAAATATGTCCTCTTCTTCTGTCTTCATCTTTTCTCTCCTTGTGAGGTGGATCAGATCTATTCCTTTTCCTTAGCGAGCTTGCTTGATGATAAATGAGATTGACATCTTCCTTATTTATAGTTTCATGTGTGGACCTTTCCTCCATCTGGGTCGACTTGTTTTGGTAATATTGTCTTCATCGTAAGGTCAATTTCCCTCAATTGATGGAGGCCACCCACCCTTTTATGGTAATCTTTGCCTTCCTATTACTGACAAAAATTATAGATTGGGTTGAAGACATTTGGAATCATTATCGTGCTCTAGAGCTTTCTAGGTTGTCGTGCTTTATTAAATTGTCGTGATTTAATAATTTAATAGATATAAAAGGGCTTAACATTCGTTTGGAAAATATTTAAGTCCACAATTGAGTTGCCCAGTTATCAACAATATTAACCATTTTTTTTTTTCGGGTGCTTTTACCCGTGGGTCTTGCTATGGATCAACTAAGTAAACTACTGCTCCTCCAACTTGCTTCCATGATAACTTAATAGTCTCAAAATTACACATGGTAACAAAAATCTCCAACTATAGTAGATAGATTCCTATACTTCCCCTTCCATTACATAAAACGCGGTCAACTGTCCAACCACCTACCCAAGTATATATGTGCAAGCAATAGGGGTTATAGAACATGTTTAAACTTTGGATGCTTCTTAAATGGTTGCTTCAACTAAAAGATTAGAAATAGGGGTTATAGAACATGTTTAAACTTTGGATGCTTCTTAAATGGTTGCTTCAACTAAAAGATTAGAAATAGGGGTTATAGAACATGTTATTCAACAAGATCAACTGCTAGGTAAATTGATGCTACTGCTATCTTAGCTAGCAACGCTTCTTATTTATGGTGAGAGTGCCTCTACCCTAGCTCTTGTCTATGTATCTAAAACTTAAAAGGTATGTTCACTAGCATTCACTAAAGGGTGAAGTTGCAAATAAATAATTAAATCAAGGAATACGCATTAATTGATATTCCCCATAAAATTAAAAGAGAGAAACAAAATCATCTGCACTAATTGCAATTGTATCATTTGAAACTATGCACACTTGCACAAAGATGATACCCAAAAGTGTTGCAATAGGAGCACTCGAGCCCTAAAAAGTAGAAGCATGCGTAGGGTCCTAAGAGGGCGTGCATGCTCTAGTATGGTAAATCTTGAACTACTAATTAGGTGTCCATGTAGGCATAAAGCAGGCGCTAAAAGTGAGTGCACGTTAAAAGCATGCAAACTCTCTTGTGTATTAAAAGTCTATTGCAAGCCCATTTCTATCCCATTCTACTCGATTCAACCGGTCTGCAATCATCCAAAAAAAATTCAAATGTGCATGCACATCAACTCCACCACCAATGCCTCCAAATCATCATCCAAGTAGGATTTGCATCCATGATTTGTAATTGGGTTAGTTCACAAAGTTGAGGGACCTTCTAGATGCAATGGTAGATTCAAGAAAATGATTCAAGCTATATAAAAAATAAATCATCCCAAGCAATGTTGAGCCTCCCAATCCTACTCCCAAGCTTGCTGAGTTCTTTTCCAACTAGGATAGTTAAACAAAATGCGAGCATGTTATGTTGCTCAAAAACGCACATGGGTTATGTTCTCCAAAATATGCACGCATTTTGTAAAACATGATTTACGCCCAAAACGGGCTGCGCTTGTTATTTTCTCCACAATAGTCAATCGTAGTGATTTTGGGCCAACACAACAAGATTTGGACGTGAAATATGACAAGAAATCCCGATGAAATTGACTTTGTCGTCGTATTTAACCTTTGTAATTACATTTTTTATTTACTCCACTTTAGGTCATATATTCGACGATTGTCAAATATTCAACGACATTAGTCGGATTTTCAACTTCTGGCAACGAAAATTCAATGACCAGTTTACAACAGTGACTATGTTATTGCCATCATATATCCATCAATAAAATATTTTTAAAACCTATATATTAGGAATATTCCGACATGTTTGTTATACAAGCAACGGTTTGCGGAAGTTATAATATTCCCATGGACTGTTTTACATACAACAAGGAAGAATTATTTCAATTGTTAATGCGATTAAAAATAGTGGAATGTGGAGCTTTATTTTTTAAGATCTATCATCATCAGTCAATCTTGGTATCGAAAAATGTCAAAACATAACAATATTATTGTTGGGTGTTAAAATACCTAAATTAATACCAAAATGTTTGGATGTGTTCTACTATCTTAAATACACCTAATATTTAATTATCGACCAGGGTTGGTAGGCTTCGAGTTGATGAAAAATATATGCGAAGGTAGAGGGGTTCCTAAGGCATTGTAGAAATATTTTAACAAACAAAAGATCGAAAAATATTTCAAAACAAAAAACCGAGTCAAACTCCTAAGAATTTAATTATTAATGCGATTGAACTAAAACAAAACATCAGAATAGGATAATATCAGACTATGTTATTTCAACTAACAAATGAGAATCTAACGAAACCTATTAAATAACTTCAAGAGCTAACTATTCACAGAAAGTACATATTTGGAAATACAATCACAACAACTAGATAATTTATAAACAAATAATTTCTGACTGAAAAATATATTATCAACCACTACTTGAAAAGATGGGGTCCAAGGAAGACTTGACTAATAAATGAACGGAAAACTGAGTAAGAAAAGCAAGTATAAAACTTAATCAAAAAAAGAAACTAGAAAACTCAATAAAGATAATTTTAAATTCTTTTCTACAAATCTCTTCAATAACCACACAGTGAAAGGAATAAGTCTTATCACTATGATCAATTTACAAGGTACTAATATACTAGTAATTAACACACCTAACCCTAAAAATCCATATACAAAGGAATAAATCAAACCAAACCAATAACATAATTTCAAAACATTACAGCAGTATTAAATAAGAAAATTGGAAACCAAAAGAAACAAAACCACAATGCATAATTCAAAGCATGGGTTGGAAAGAGGAAAACTAAGGATAAAACTTAGTAAATACTTTAAACAATCTAATCTATGGTTCAAATAAAAACATAAACATTATCTAATGACTACAATCAGAACATAATAAAAAAGCCAAAGAAACAGAAGTGAAAACAGATTAAAAAAATAAACTAAGAATACTAAAGGTTGGATAGGAGGCTGGACGACAGTCTGGAAGGAAGGTACGAATGACAGTCCAAACACATAGTTCGAATGAGAGGCTGTATACATAAAATAATAAAAACAGACCTAAATGATTTAATTATCAGCTGATTTTGTGCATATGATTCAAATAAAATACATAAAGGACATAATTTAAACCTAATTAATAATTAAAATAAGCAACAAGAATTATTAATCTATGGGTATGAAAAGATTATTTCTATTATAAAATAAAACAAACTGAAACATAGCTGAACTAATTTACAGTTTAAACAAAAAGCAGCAAAACTAATCTCTAACTATAAATAATACCTAAGACTGACATAATATTAAGCACTAACTTGAAAGCTGAAAAGAAATTGACAATAAGCTATACATGACCTAAGACTAACTAAATTTTATCTATCTGCAAATATAAGATTAAGCATTTAACTGAAAGGAAAACTGGAAACTGTTGATGTAATTGTAACTTCGGAATGTATTCACTTGTATATCTTATGTATTGTACCCCGATGTTTATTCTGGGAAGTGTTTGTAATGTAGTTGAGTCATGTCATGCCCCGATGTTCCTATCGAGAGTTTCTATAATGTGAACAAGTCATGTCAAGTCATTGTGGGTAACCCTCCTATTGATTAAGGGTTAAAGTCCTCGCAGTTGTGGGGCCCTAGGGTTATTAGACTATCCTAGAGAAGTTGACCCTAGGTGAGTTATTGTAAGTCAGGGCAATAGTCCCCACCGTTGTGTTAAGGATAACCCTCCTTGTTGGTCAGAGGGGAAAAGTCCCCACAAGTTGTGGGGCACTAGGGTTATTAGAATCTCCTAGAGATGTCGACTCTAGAAAGTAATTGTTAAGTGAGGCCGACATGTTGGAGTGGACATTAATTGAACGAAACAATATGTAAATTTGAGCACATAGATCTGTAGACAAATACACAACTCACAAACTGGATCTCACAATTTACTCAGCAATTGAAGAATAAAATAGTGAAAAAATGGCTTGCAGCTGTGAATGCTTTCATTAATAAAAACGTAATCCGATGATAATTACAATAAAGTAAAATGGCTTTAATAGCCACATGAAATTCAAATCCACATGAGCAAATTCGAATTGATAGACTCTACTTGACTGTAGATAACTAAGAACTTGTCTAAATCACTATCTGAGGACTCAGTAGTTAACTGACCTTGTCTAAACCATAACCAGAGTTCATCGGATCTCTAAAACACAACTCAAGTGTTACATTCAGTGTTGACTAAGGTTAACTGACTGTGGTAGGTGAGAAGTGTGCCCCTCATGTGTGCAGTCAAGTAAACCTAGCGCTAACGGAATGTAGAGGACTAGAACTGAATGTAACTAACTCCTAACTTAGCTTGACTAGTCATTAACTGAAGTGAACTGACCTTGGTTGGTTTCAACACTCCCAGTGGCTTCCTAAATTGTATGGATTTGTCTAGGAAGCTCCTAAACTGATGCAATCAAGTGCAATCAGTGTCAGTGAGCCTCAATTACTGTTCCCCACACTTTAGTAACTGAAACATGTGCCTCAATTAGGTCAAATGGACCCAATGATGTTAATGACTATAAACAGACTGGATGGACTCCTGATTTAGACATGACTCCCAATTTAGACATATGACCAAATTTGGACAAGGGAGTATTAATAATCCTAACACTCCCCCTCAATTCTAACTTGGACAGACTGTGGGCCCTGGTAACTAAGACCATAGGTCACCCATTACATCAAGTAAAATAAAGTAACTGCTTAATACAAGGAGTTGGGGCAAAAACCACATGGGAAAAAATCCCTCCCTCTAATTAAGCAGGTAGAATTAGGTCTCAAGTTTGAAAAACTTGAAAATATGTTGCTGCAATCTTCATCTTTGTGAGGTAGTGAAGCAGGATGCATGGTGTGTTGTGCACATGTATTCTGGGGCTTGGAATGTAGACTTCTCCTTCTTCTCCAAAAATGATGATGGGAGGAAGGAGGAATGTAACCTTTGTCTCTTGCTGAATGAAGAGGTGTATGATCATATCCATTCTTCTGAATGTAGTAAGACTGAGCCCTTTCCATATTGCATCTTACAAGAATTCTATTGCATCTCCCTAAAAGAGGTAAAATAGCATGACATAGCGCAAGAGTCTTTCCTTTCTAAGTGTCAGGTGAGTTTCCAGTCATCGTCCTAGCTTCCAGTTTGGAAGTAGGGACTAAATATAGATCTAAGTCACCCTGAATCTCAAGGTCATAAACTGATATAGATGGCTCTGCAATACTAGTAGAAGCTGTAAAAGAAGTAGATGCAATTATTTTACCTTCCCTTGCAGGTGGTTGCTGAGAGTGCATTGGTTCTGAAGGAGGCATGAAATGTGAGAACTCATATGCTTTTGAAGCATGATTTGTAGTACCCTTTGCTATGATGCTCCCAATAGAGATATATGTGATCTCCACTGAGTCAGGACCAAATATCACTCGCTTTGGAGATCCAGTATGGGTCATCTGATAGACAGATAACAGGTTTGAAGCTAGGGAGGGAACAAATAGGAAATCTTTGAACCTTCCATGTTTAAGTTGGATAGAGCCCTTCCCCTTTGTTTTTACTTTACTGTTATTGCCCATCTGAATACTAGGACCATCAAAGGACTAAAATGAAGAGAATGATTCTCTGGATGCAGCCATATGGTTGGAAGCTCCAGAATCAATGAGGAAGATAGGTGCTGATGTGCAGCAAGCCTTCAGTGCACGTCCTTTCCTTTTCTCTTCTTATTATTCTTATTTAGAGTCTTCCTTCCTTGCACTAGCAGGTAGAGAAATGTTGTTATTTTTTAAGTGAAGATCCATTTCATCAAGTTTTCTTCTCATACAGGAGCTTTCTGAATGGAAGCACCTTCCACAGTAAGAGCAGAGGACCTTGCCTTGTCCATTCTTCTTGCTTCTCTTCAAACTTGAAGGTTCTTTTTACTCCTCTTTCTTCACAAGGGACTCATCTCTTTTCTTCCCTTTGTCATTCACTACCTTATCTCCTCTTGCAATTAGAGCTAGATCTTTGGATCAATGTATCATTCTTAGAAACAACAGATTGGATGGAAGCATTAAGAGTCGGCATATTCCAATTTTGAGTAGTGATCCTTACTGTTTGGAAGGTGGATACAAAGACTAAGTACTCTGAATTGAGATTTGTGAGAATAGCAAGGATGAGCTGATCTTCATCCTTCTCCACTTTGCATTGCTTCAACAGATATATCAGATTCTTGAACTTTGTGAAGAATTCATTCAGAGATTCGAATTTAGATGGATTGAGAGTAATCAGATCATTTTCTAGCTGATGGATCCTCATCTCATCATGCTTATCAAATAGGGAGGCAAGCTTGTCCCAAACCAGCTTGGGAGTCTTCAATTCTAGTATGTGGAACCAAAGATCTTTAGAGACTAAGAGGAGCAAGTATCCATGGGCTTCATCAAGCCTGTTCATGTACTTAGCTTTGTCTTTATCTAAATCTGGTTCTTCCTCTGCTTCTTCTATGAGTCTAAAGAGCCCTTTGGTGCGGAGCATTACCGCCATGTCTGCCCTCCACTGGTGATAGTTGAAGGGAGTGAGGGGCTCTATTGAATGAGCCATTTCGAATGCAGTAGGAAGAACTGAGCTGCTGTAGCGAATGCAGTGAGAAGAAAGGGTTGTTTGTAGCGAATGTTGTAAGAAAAGCTGATAACCTGTCACACAATCAAACATACAAAGTAAGGTCAACAGTATGCACTTTTGGAATTTCCTTCACACCCAACATAGTTGATCAAGCAAGCTTGATCAACAATTTCTTAACTTGGGATATTAAGTGGTAAATTCTCCACTTCAGGTGCAGTACTGGAAAGACCAATTTGCCAAAAAATGATCCGGCTGGAGATCTAAGGAGGAGAGGAGTCTTGTCCATCGAGGATCTGATACCATGTAAATTTGAGCACATAGATCTGTAGACAAATACACAACTCACAAACTGGATCTCACAATTTACTTAGCAATTGAAGAATGAAACGGTGCAAAAATGGCTTGCAGCTGTGAATGATTTCATTAATCAAAAAGTAATCCAATGATAATTCAAATAAAGTAAAATGGCTTTAATAGCCACATGAAATTCGATTCCACATGAGGAAATTCAAATTGATAGACTCTACTTGACTATAGGTAAGTAAGAACTTGTCTAAATCACTATCGGAGGACTCAGTAGTTAATTGACCTTGTCTAAACCATAACCGGAGTTCATCAGAGCTCTAAAACACAACTCAAGTGTTACATTCAGTGTTGACTAAGGTTAACTGACTATGGTAGGTGAGAAATGCGCGCCACATGTGTGCAGTCAAGTACACCTAGCGCTAACTGAATGTAGAGGACTAGAACTAAATGTAACTAACTCCTAACTTAGCTTGAATAGTCATTAACTAAAGTGAACTGACCTTGGTTGGTTTTGGCACTCCCAGTGGCTTCCTAAATTCTAGGGATTGGTGTAGGAGGCTCCTAAGCTAATGCAATCAAGTGCAATCAATGGCAGTGAGCCTCAATTAGTGTTCCCCACACTTTAGTAATTGAAACATGTGCCCCAATTAGGTCAAGTGGACCCAATGGTGTTAATGAATATAAATAGACTGGATGGACTCACGATTTAGACATGATTCTCAATTTAGACATATGACCAAATTTGGACAAGGGAGGATTAATAATCCTAACAATAGTCCCCACTGTTTTGTTAAAGATAACCCTCCTTGTTGGTCGGAGGGGCAAAGTCCCCAATGGTGTTAATGACTATAAATAGACTGGATGGACTGCCAATTTAGACATGATTCCAAATTTAGACATATGACCAAATTTGGACAAGGGAGGATTAATAATCCTAACAATAGTCCCCACCGTTGTGTTAAGGATAACCCTCCTTGTTGGTCGGAGGGGTAAAGTCCCCACAAGTTGTGGGGCACTAGGGTTATTAGACTCTCCTAGAGATGTCGGCTCTAGTAAGTAATTGTTAAGTGAGGCCGACATGTTGGAGTGGACATTAATTGAATGAAAGAATATAAATAGAGAGCGAGCCTCTCTATTTATCACACACACACTCACTCACTAGGGCGCATAAGTCAGAGAAGAAGTTGCTGGGACAAAAGAGAGACTACTGCTGCTGGGAGATCATCTTATTGTTTTGGGGTTTTACTTTTGGTGCTGATTCTATCTCGGAGGAAGTTGTGGGGTTTTCTCCTTTATCGTTTCCCCGAGGAAAATCTTTGTGTTCATTGTCTCTTGTGTTTTACTGCTGTGCATGTTATTCTCTCAGATAAGATCCTAAGATCATAATGCTAGCTTGAATGATAAAAGTCTAACATGGTATCAGAGCTAACTTGAGAACAAAATATTGTGCAGCTGCAGAAGCCAGGGCTCCTTAATTTTTGGGTCTCTCTCCACAATCCATCAGCAAAAGTATGCTAGGATAACTCTCCATTGAAGGGTGCATCTTTTTGTCGAAGCGGAATTCGATTCTGAGCATTTTCAGTTTTTGGTGCGGGAAATTAGGGCTTCTTACAGAAGAGGAATTTTTAAGTGAGCCCGAAATAGGATTTCCCTCCTCATCAAAATCGGAGTTTAGAGACCTGGGTCGATATTTTTGGTTGGGTGAAACTCCGGGAAAGTCAAACCCTAGTTTGACCCCGAGCTAGAAAACCCTAAATACTAAAACTGATAAGTTTTTGTACATTTTCTATATCTCAGGATTGGAGAAGGATCAGGAGCTACAACTTTCATAGGACGAAGATAAAATCCCAATTTACAGTGTGTCCAAAATTCAGCATTCGATTCTCTATATACTAGGAGATATGATCCCTCCCAGTTAGGTTTCCAACCTCTTCCAGGATTCATCCCTAAACAGGACACTTGGGGAGAATTCCTATATCTTGGGCTGCAAATATCCAAATGAAATTTATGAAGATGTTCTAGAAAGGGAATGGAATTTAATTTCTGTGGTCCAATTTTTTGACCCATAATATGAAACAGTGACACATGCAAGTCTGTACAACTTTGATGTTCTGAACAGTCCTGTAACAGGTCACCTTGGGAAAATGATCATAAGTCCCAATTGGGGAAACCAATTCTGATGAAACCTATGGTTTTGGAATAGGAATAGGTGAGGCTACTGCAATGAAAAGTGTCAAACATAGAGGAGCAGCAATTTCAGAGATATTGTAGAAACAATATTAGGAATTTCTACATAAGAAATTGGAAAACTAGGGATTCCTATTCCAGGAGCTTCCCTCCACTGTTTTCAGAAGAGGACTACATTGTACATCTCACCTTGAAGAGATATATATTTATATCCAATCAAATATGAAAGATTCCAAGTTTTGAAAATTAGGGTTTCTCTAACAAACCCTAGACCAACCAACTTCGGAACCAGGACGGACACCTCAAATCGATAAGATATAATCTTTTGCTATTTTCATTTGAGGTTCTCATTTAAAAGTGATCTATCACATCAGCTTGATGATAAGCTTGGTGAAGTTGAGAACTTCCAAGCATGGAAGTATATGATCTCTCTGAAGAAAATGAATTGAACACCTACATAAGTATAAAGGCTCCAGTTCCAGAGGGTGATGAGGCTAAAATACTTACACCAGAAGAACTTGGTCATGGCCAAGAAGATAATTTCTGATTCAGTCACGAATCAAATTTTACCACAAGTGTCTTCCCTAAAGACACCGAAAGAGATGCTTGATTCCTTGACCAATCTATTTGAAGGGAAGAACATAAATCGGAATATGACCTTAAGAAACCCATTGAAGAATGTGAAGATCCAGAATGCAGAGACCATACAGTCATAGGAAGAGCACTTCGAGGTGCTACTTCAATATGGGAGCAAGTGTGATCTCTTGGTTTGGCAGGATGGAGTCCTGCATGGAGCTGAGTACGGCTGAGGCAAAAGATGTTGCCACTTGTTATTTGGGATGTAGTATGTTTCTTTTGAAAGCTACTATTTGATTTGCTTGATATGACTTGCATTTTTGTATGATGCAGAGAGGAGCAGTGAAGCTCTAGTATGTGATCCAGATCAAGATCTATCGAAAGAGGGAGTTCTAGCATAGTCGGTAAGATAGGTTGTCTGAGCATAAATCCTGGCGAAGCTTGTAGGTTGCTCAGATGTAAACAAACCTATAGGTTTTCCTCGGATGTAATCCATCCTGGTGAAGCTCGTAGGTTATCCTTGAACGCAATCAGCCCTGACATGATTCTATGCTAGAAATGGCCAAAGTGAAGTTTGAGTACTTCAGGGAGAAGCTTGGTGTTATCTAGATCTTGGTTCCCTCCAAGGGGAAATGATGAGACCTAGAGCCATTCTGACATACTGAGAGGCTTAGGTTCCTTCCATGGTCACATGTAAGGGCTGAGCCATTCTATCATGGTGAGAGGATTGGTTCCTTCCATGTCAGATATGAGTGTTGAGCCATTATGATATGACTGTAGGATTGGTTCCTACATGATCAGATATAAGGGCTATTTCCATTATCTGAATGGAGGTACCTGGTTAGTTACCAGGAATACTTAGTCTAGGACTGAGGGCCATTCTGACATGACTTTGGGATGTAGTCTCACATGACCAGATATAAGTGCAAGGCCATCCTTATGTGATTGAGGGATATGTTTCGACTGGATTAGATATAAGGGTTGTTGCCATTCTGTCATGGTGAGAGGATTGGTTCCTTCCATGTTAGATGTGAGTGCTGAGCCATTCAGATGTGACTGTAGGATTGGTTCCTACATGATTAGATATAAGGGCTATTTACATTCTCTGAATGGAGGCACCTGGTCAGTTACTAGGAACCCTCATTCTGGGATTGTGTGCCTTTCTAACAAGTCAAGGTCAGATGTAAGTGCTGTTCCTTTTTGACGAGTCAAGGTCAGATGTGAGTGCTGTGCCTTTTCACAGATGATAGTAGTTGTGTCATACCATGTTGGTGAATGTAAGTGTTGTGCCTTTCTAATGAGTCAAGGTCAGATGTAAGTGTAGTGCCTTTCCACAAATGATAGTAGTTGTTTCTTATCATGCTGGTGGATGTGAGTGCTGTGCCTTTTCACAGATGATAGTAGTTGTGTACTATCATGATGGTGAATTTAAGTGCTGTGCCTTTCTGACATGGTGTTGGATGTGTTCCTCTCATGGTCAGATGAGTGCTGGCCATTCTGACTTAGGGTTAGATATAAGCGCTAAAGAAGACCTACACGGAGGCTAGGCCTTCAACTAGCATGAAAAAGGACTGGCTCTGTAGAACTTCTTGTGACGAGAAGAATCAAGAGATAGCACCAGTGATGATGATCCAACAGTGACGATCCATATCGAGTGATGATCTAGATCTAGTGATGATGATCCAGTAGTGATGATCCAAATTGAGTGATGATCCAGATCCAGTAATGATGATCCAGATCAAGTGATTATCCAGATCCAGTGATGATGATCCAGATTGAGTGATGATCTAGATCGAGATGAAGATGACTCGAAGATAAAGATGACCTAAAGATGAAGATGACTTGAAGATGATGAGAACTCAATTATGATCCAGATGATACAAAGAAGAAGACTTGTGTTGATAAATTGTGTCAAGAGAATAACTTCCTAATTAAGAGGGAGTGTTGATGTAATTGTAACTTCAGAATGTATTCACTTGTATATCTTATGTGTTGTACCCTGATGTTTATTCTGGGAAGTGTTTGTAATGTAATTGAGTCATGTCATTCCCCGATGTTTCAATCGATAGTTTCTATAATGTGAACAAGTCATGTCAAGTCATTGTGGGTAACCCTCCTATTGATCAAGGGTTAAAGTCCCCGCAGTTGTGGGGCCCTAGGGTTATTAGACTATCTTAGAGAAGTCGACCCTAGGTGAGTTATTGTAATTTAGGGCAATAGACCCCACCATTGTGTTAAAGATAACCCTCCTTGTTGGTCCGATGGGAAAAGTCCCCACAAATTGTGGGGCACTAGGGTTATTAGACTCTCCTAGAGATGTTAGCTCTAGTAAGTAATTGTTAAGTGAGGTCGACATGTTGGAGTGGACATTAACTGAATGAAAGAATATAAATAGAGAGTGAGCCTCTCTATTTATCACACAAACACTCACTCACTAGGGCGCATGAGTGAGAATAAGTTGTTGGGACAAGAGAGAGATTACTGCCGTCGGGAGATTATCTTACTATTTTGGGCTTTTACTTTTGGTGCTGATTCTATCTCAAAGGAAGTTGCGGCATTTTCACCTTTATGGTTTCCGCGAGGAAAATATTTTTGTTCATTGTCTCTTGTGTTTTGCTACTATGCATGTTATTCTCTTAGATAAGCTCATAGGATCATAATGCTAGCTTGAATGATAAAAATCTAACAAAAATGAACTACATGTGATCGACCACTATAATTCTATAAGAAAAGACTACATTAACAACATAATGTGAATTATATTAACTACGACAGATACATGTTACAGAGAATAGAAAAAAAAATATAAACAAATTAAAAATAAAACTACTTATCTGTGATGAAGAGATAACAAAAACTCATATGGAAATAGAGACCATGAATTTTTGACGGGGCCTCTTAGCAACCATAGGTAATGCCCGGTGAATGCTTTCACACACAGTCATAAACAACAAGGCGTAGATCTTCTATTAAAAAGAAGGAACATAGTTACAATCTTATTCTCTTAAAACATACTAACTATCTACCTAATGGATTGATCAATCACCTATCTCTCTGCATGGAGGTGTTTATATACACACTGTTTTCAAGAGATTGAGCAAGTCAACCCTTTAGTGGTCAATTGCTCTTCTAAATTTAGTCAATCATAAAAGGCAATAATTGTTCATATTCCAGCGCATGAGCATATCCATTCTTTTGGGTAAGTTTGGTTTTCTTCAACACGAACGTGGCATGCCGGCTTCTCTTCAGTGTGGTTGATGTAGCATACAGCCCCTACCTTGGCACAACTCATAGTGTGGTGTCAAACGGAGGAGAGAACACAGTGGGCTTCCAGAACGCAAGTCGTTCCATTCTTCAAAGTGCACAGACTAGTAGAAATTCAGCGTTTAAGCAGAAGTGGCCACGACTGATCCTTCTAGACTGGAGACGTTACATCCTCTTAATGCATGGATGACAAGCAACATGATGGCGATCTTAGGATGAGAGCCTCTTCAATCATCAAACACATGGGTAGCAGGTGGCTAGTGGAACGGTTTCAACATTTAATGCCTGCAATAAGTTATGGATAGTGCGCAGTTTGATTGACAATCTAAACCAACGAGCCGAGTGACGGGATGTGGCGTGAGCTAGGAGATGAGCTGGACAAGCTGATTACATGGTTTGGCTGAATGCGTTTCTATTTATTTAGCTGTGGGCGATCTGAACGACGATTGCGCAGATTGGGATGAATGGTAAGCTGAATGCGTACTTGTTATTAATTCGCCCAAACATACTACATAACCTGCAAAAAAATACACATATTAATTAATCTATCAAATATGCTTTAAATAATATAGATTTGAGTTAATAAAATTATAAAAAATGATATTAATAACCAAAGTTAAATAAACATTAAATTTATTCTTACCTTGTGCTGAATAACGATCTATATGACATAAAATACACAAAAGATAATAAAATATGCATTTAAATGTGTTATTTTAATGCCAAAAAAATGATAACAAAATGAGGCTCAACATTCCCCCAAACCGGAGAAATGTCAGGTCCCACCGAGCAAAGAAAAATATAAGAGATCATATTATCAAAGCGAACTTTGAAATGTGAGCCAGCAACAGGCATACACACGAATGAGTGAGTTCATAAAGTTTATAATTAGTTCAACCATGTCCAAAGTAAAACTTTGGACAAGTTGAACATATGACAAAAAAAGTATAAAATTAATCATTTGATAGTTTACATACATGATTGAGTAAAAGGATAGGGTTACTAACAGTGAAATGATAACTAAGAAAACTTTTAAGGTCTAAGCATTCTTACGGAGGTAAAAGCTATTTGGTTACCAAATTTTTAATCATAAGTGCCATAATATCACCTAGTTTAGATCGTCATTCCTGGCGAATGCTTTCACACATAGTCATAAATAACAAGGTGTAGAGCTTCTATTAAAAAGAAAGAACATAGTTACAATATTCTTCTCTTATAGACTAACTATCTACCTAATGGTTTGATCAATCGCCTATTTCTCTGCATGGAGTTGTTTATATACACACTGTTTTCAAGAGATTGAGCAAGTCAACCCTTCAGTGGTCGAATTCTCTTCTAAATTTAGTCAATCATAAAAGGCAATAATTGTCCATAGGCCAGCGCAAGAGCATATCCCTTCTTTGGTGCAAGTCTGGTTTTCTTCAATGCGAACGTAGCATGCAGGATTCTCTTCAGCCAAGTTGATGTAGCATATAGCCCCTACCTTGGTGCAACTGATGGTTTGGTGTCAAATGGAGGAGAGCACATAGTGGGATTCCAAAATGCAGGTCGTTCCATTCTTCAAAGCATGTAGACTGGTAGCAATTCAACGTTTAAGCAAAGGAAACCACGACCAATCCTTCTAGACTAGAGACGTTCCATCCTCTAAACACGTGGATGACAAGCAGCGTGATGGCAATCTTAGATTGAGAGCCTCTTCAATCATCAAACATGTGGGTAGTAGGTGGTTAGTGGAACTGTTTCAACATTTAATGCCTGCAATCAGTTATGGATAGTACACAGTCTGATTGAAAAGCTAAACCAAAGAGCTGAGTGACGAGCTGCGGCGTGAGCTGGAAGATGAGCTGGATGAGCTAATTACATGGTTGGCTGAATGCGTTTCTATTTATTTAGCTATGGGCGAGCTGAATGACGATTGCATAGATCGAGCTAAATGGTAAGCTGAATGCGTACTTGTTATTAATTCACCCAAACATACTACATAACCTGCAAACAAATACACATATTAATTAATATATAAAATATGCTTTAAATATAGATTTGAGTTAATAAAATCATAAAAAATGATATTAATAACCAAAGTTAAATAAACATTAAATTTTTTCTTACCTTGTGTTGAATAACGATCTGTATGACATAAAATACATGAAAGATAATAAAATATGCATTTAAATGTGTTATTTTAATGCCAAAAAATGATAACAAAATGAGGCTCAACAATTCCTCATCCACATGATCAAAACATGAATTGCTTGCTAGTTTATGGGATGGACTAAAAAGAAAGGGTGATGGGAAATACTATCGTCCATGTAGTCAATGCAAGGGATTTAAAATGATAAGAATAAAGATCACAATAGCCAAAATATAACAAGTATTTTTGCAACTCCAAAATGTCCCACAGTCTTGCTGTAGTGTGCATCCCAAATGAGTTTTTGTCGCTACTTATCGGTCGGTACAAAAAGTTGTACAATCTTGTATAGCAAGGTGTCTTTCAGAAAGTAGTCACTTGTAGACAACGTGTTGGTCTGAAGCTATCGATAAATTGCAGAGAAATCATAGTCTAGCAAATACAATTATGGCCAAGTAATGGGGTCGTAACACTGCGTACTCATTGCTGTAGATAGTAGATTAATGGGTGGCTTGTTGAGACAATTGGCTACGGAATTGAATTTTCCTTTCCAATACTTAATTAGCAACTGAAATTGTTGTAGGTAATTAATCCACTTGAGTTGTTGAGTTGTCAGGAATTTCGACGTGAATAGATTGAATTGCAAAGATTTATGGTCAGTGAGGATGATTGCTTCCTTGCCGAGAATGTAGTGTCTCCATTGTTTAAGAGATTGCACAATGGCGTACATTTATTTCTCATACTTCAAGTACTTTCTAACATCGTCATTAAAATTATCGGAATGAAATGCGACTGGGTGACCTAACTGAGTGATTATTGTGCCGAGGGCATATTCCGATGTGTCTGTCTCAATGTCAAAGGGCTGATGCAAATCAGGTAACACAATTATTGGTGCAATACAAAGCTTGTTTTTGAGTAGTTCAAAAGCTTGTTGTTCTGCCGGTGCCCATTAGAAGACAATTTTCCCATTACCTTTTGTCAACTAATTCAAAGGCCATGCAATGTGGCTGAAGCCAAGTATGAATCGTCGACAGAAATTCTCCAAACCAAGAAAACTTATTAGTTCATGAATGTTTTGAGGAATGGGCCACTCTTTGAGGATCTACACTTTTTTTGGGTCGACATGAATGTCGGCAGTGTCAATTACATACCTCAAATATTTGATGCTGGTCATCGCAAATGAGCATTTGTTCATTTTTAGATATAGTCAATGTTGTTGGAGAGTGTCGAAGACTTGTTGAAGCTATTTGACATGTTCTTCCCATGATCGACTGAAAATCAAGATATCGTCGAGATAGATAATGACACACTTACTGATGAAATGTCGTATAAGGTCATCCATATATATGATGAAGGTTGCAGGTGCATTGGTTAAGTCGAAAGACATGACTAACCATTCAAACAGTCATTCCTCGGTTTTGAAAGCCATTTTCCATACATCGATGGACTCGTTTGGAATATGATGGTATTTCGACTTAAGGTCGAGTTTCGTAAAGAAATTAGCACCTTTTAGATTGTCCATGAGTTCCTCTATCCATGGAAGAGGGTATATGTTATTCACTAAAATTTTGTTGAGATCCCAGTAGTCGATGTACATGCACCAAGTCCCATCTTTATTTGGAACTAGGACGGCTGCACTTCCACAAGGAGAGGAGATGGGGCGGATATGACCCTTGCTAATCAAATCCTAGATTTTCCTGCGAATCTCTTCATTTTTTAGAATGGATATTCTGTAAACAAATGGGATAGGTAATGAATAACTAGGAACACATTCAACAGAGTTTTTTACTTGACAATGTAGAGGTACTCCATTTGGTGCTTGAAATACGTTCTGGTATTCCTCAAGAATGTAGTCGATCTATTGTTGTTGTCAGGAGCTACACTGGTCAGTGAGTCAAATTGTCGCTGCAGTCTTCCTAGAATGTCGAGGCTTTATCACAATTAATCTAAACTTTTGAGCATGATTGATAAGTTTTTTTTTTTTTTTGGCATATATCATAGCAACCGTTGATGTGGGTTTTCTCTATGGTATGCCATACCATTGGTTTCGGATATTAACAATCACCTTCTGAGGTCAGGACTGATATGTACCGTGTCGATCCCATAGGTATGGTTTCCTGAATAGGGCGTTGGCTATGGAAAGCGGTGCCATGCCACAGAGTACTTCATCTTTAAAAAGCTTAATGAAGTAGGTGATTCAGCACTGGTGTCTGATTCTTAGTTCCTGTCCATCCTTCATCCAACCGATATTGTAAGGCTAGGGATGTGGAGTGGTGCCAAGGCCTAAATTCTTCACAAGATTTTCAGAAATGAAGTTCTTCTGGCTACCATTATCCACAATCAGATGTAATAGATTTTTCTTAAACTCGTATCCGTGTATGGAACTGGTGCTCTCGTTCCTCCTCATTGATGATAGTAGAGGCTGTCGGAGTGTTCGAGGTCAAATCCAATAGGGTTGATGCGTTTGGATCAGATTCTACCAGGGTTCTGTTGGACAAGTCGGATGTCGACAATTTCACCAAAAATTTCTTCCAAGCTTTGCGTTTTGACGTATCATGCCATGATGAAATGTGATAATCACACCATTTCCCGGTAGGATCTTGTTTGCTGCGATTCCGCTTGTCTTTCTGAAAGTTCTTCTTTTGATGATCGATCTTTGTGGGATTCGACTGAGAAGGGTTCTTGATATTTGGGGAGTCAGTTGGTGACTTCTTATTGGATGTTTGACCTATTGGGTTGTTTGCGAAATCTTCTTTTCCTTTCTATTTAGCTTCAAGCTTACTAGTGTAATGAAATTCATCCATAACCATATTGACAGTCATAAAATCCATCTCTTGTAGAATGTACAGGGATAAATCACTGATGTACTTTAGGACAAGATATTTTGTTGGGGAATGCACCTTAACGGTCCTTAATTTTGGTAACTCCACGGTTTTTGTGGAAGCTTGTAAGCGGAGTTGCGACTCAAAATAGTTTTAGGGGTGTCGGGGTTGAGTCAAAGTCCTCTTTTTGTAATCAACCCATGGTTTAAGTCTAGGGTTTAGGGTTTCGGGGTGCCCATGGTTTAAGCCCATGGTTTTGTAATAAGTGCACTTGTATAAATAGGCACTTTTGTAAAAGAGTCAGGTTAGGCTTTTGATGTAAAAGGATTTGATGTGAAGCTAAGGCCTAGTTTTGTAAGAAAGGTTAAGTCCCAGCTGTGTGCGTGGATGACCTCTGTAGATGTGTGCCCAGAGGGTTTTTGTAAGAAAGAATTGCAGCTGAGTTGGCAACTTAGAGATTGTAAGAAAGGAACTGTAGCTGAGTGTGCAGTTAGACAAGAAGGACGGATCTACAGCTAAGTGTGTAGATCAGAACTGTTGTTTTGTAAAGAGTTGAATAAAATGCAGTTCTGTGGACGTAGCCCCTATAGTGGGGGTGAACCACGTTATATCTTGTGTTGTGGTTCTTTTGTGTGGTTTCTGTTATGTTATTTTATGCATTGATAAGTAGACAATTGATAAACTAAGATAACTGCTAAATATTAACTTCGTTGTGAATTCCCAGTTAAGGGTTGAGCAAGAAACTATATGTTTATCTAACTACGAAGCTATAGAAGTGAATGTCGAAGCTCTGTATTGAATGATTATTATTTGTTAAAGGCTAAAGGTACAGTAATATCCCTCTTCTGCTTGCAGAAACCTAATTCTGCAGCACCTCATAGCTGTTTCGGGTGAGACTGCAACCTGTTCGCAGGTTGTTGCCAAAAGGGCCAACACTGTGGGTCTTTTGTTGGTGCGAAGACAAAAGTATAGAACCTGGGTCTGCCCTAAGCCCAACAAATTGGTTCCGTTTCTGGTTGAAATCAGTATCTGCTCAAGAGGGATCTACGTCATACCTGGAGGGCTATGTTTTGGAGACCCTCAGTAAAAGAAATCGATGACTGGATCAAAGAGACTTATCTGAAATTTGCTGAGCAAGAAAATATGGATCCTCGTCGCAGCTCAGACGACTTTTTACAAAGGTA
This sequence comes from Pseudotsuga menziesii, assembly GCA_001517045.1. Taxonomy (NCBI): domain Eukaryota; kingdom Viridiplantae; phylum Streptophyta; class Pinopsida; order Pinales; family Pinaceae; genus Pseudotsuga; species Pseudotsuga menziesii. The sequence goes on from LPNX010187217.1 coordinate 42,128, forward strand.
CGTTTTTTATGATGTTTATGAAATTTTCTTTGGTATTATCCACATAGAATTGCACCAGTGGTTATCCAGGTTGACAGAGAGGAAGATGAACTTCCAAGAAGGTCAGTTTGTCTAATTGGACCCCCGCAAGAATCAACATATTGAAAAGAGTAAACAACACGATCTCTCGAGTTGTTGATTTCTAGATGACGCGAACCCTTGAAGTATTTGTGACGGAGTTTGCCATCGACATAAGTACCTCTTTTAGCGAAGCTAAAAGACAGTTTTTCAAAGGACCAAGGGGTAAGTACTCGAATTCATTTAATTTGAAAATTAAAATGCTATTGGATAAAAAAGGTATATTGCTCATTGAATCAAACTAATTAGATTTAGTAGTACTAACTTATGTTTGGAAGCGAAAGTGACTTCGACGAGCAAAGTGGTTTGCTGCGAAGTGGTAAAAGATACAAGAGGAATTTTTCATCCTATACTTTAGGTGAGAATACCGAGTATACCCCTATAATTCCAGCAGATTCAGAGCCCTAAGAAACCCCTTCTGTTGGAAACCCTTCGGTAACCCCGTAGTGAAGATCTGTTATCCCTGAGAACCCATCGCAGTCTGAAAGTAACCCTAGCCCGAGTATTCCTGCCGTAGGTCAGTCTACCCTAGTAAGCTCCCCCCCGCCTACTACCGGTCCCCCTCCCTCCCCCCCTAGATCCGCGATGGCCCATATGAATGATGACATCAAGCTCCCAGTCTTTAAAGGAACTGGGTCAGAGGACCCAGAACAGTTTTGGTTCTTATGTGAAGCCGTGTGGACTGCTAAGAACATTACTAATCCAGATATAAGAAGAGCGCAGCTGGTTACTTCTTTTAGAGACCGAGCTTTGACCTGGTTCATGAATTTTTCCAGCACTTAGAACCTTTTCCTGGTTGATATTAAGACAACAATGATTAAAGAGTTCAAGAAGCCTAAATCAGAGTCACAGTGGATAACAGAGTTAAACGAAATTCAGTAGAGGTGAGGAGAATTAGTTTGGGACTTTGATCAGAGGTTCAAAGTTCTGCTAGATCAAGTTAGTTTCACTATTGGACCAGCCCAACACAAAGAATGGTTCATTGCACCATTATTACCACATATCAAAACTCCACTCATGCAACAGAAGGTTTCTGATCAGCAAGAGGCTTTGGAGATTGCCATGAAACTAGAAACAGCTCATGTCGAAGATAATTCTGGCATAGCCCAAATACAAGCACAGTTGGTAGAAATGGCTTTGGAGCTTCACAACATGAAGAAGGGGAAGTCTATTCACGAAGAGGTTTGGTGTACACACTATAGGATAGAAGGTCATGACAAGAAACAGTGTCCTGCGTTAAGAAATTACCTGAATACTGGTGCGCCAAACCCATTTAACCCTAATGTTTTATATTGTGAGATCTGTAGAACAACTGGTCAGCATCGACCTAAGGACTTCTATCTGCTGCAGCGATATGTCCAAGTACCTAAGAATCCTTATTGCAAGTTCTGTAAGTCAGTAGGACACAATGAAGAGGAGTGTCGTAGCTTTGACCTCATGAGAGAGCATACCTATGATGCTTATAGGGTACAAAATGATGCACAAGGCAATGATGGATATGGTTACCGTAGAGGTCGAGGTACTTTTGGAGGTCGTGGTCGTGGTGGTATAGTCGAAAGAGGTCGAGGCTAGATTATGTGCTATAACTGTAATCAGGAAGGACATGTAGCTAGAGACTATCGGAACCCAACTATGACATGTCGATATTGCATAGCAGTAGATCATGTCATTGAGCAATGCCCATAGTTGATCGCTAAAATACAAGAAATAAATAGCGTGCCTACTCAGAATATTCAGATGATTTCTGTGGAGCAAAGACCGGTCCTAGCTATTAACGTTGTTACCAGGAGTGGAGCTATGACGCAAGTATAGACTAAGAAAAAATATCCTGTCGAGGCTTGGGTCCGCAAGACCCCAGAGAAAATTCCAGCATTTGATGTTGGAAGAGAAAAAGAAACATTTATGGAAGCCAAAAAATATTTTGTTGATCCAGGAACATCAGTAGCACCTGCACAACATCATCCACAGTAGCAGTCACAGTTCCAAGAAGCTTCGACGGATAAAGTAAGTACACTGTCATCATTTTTACAGAGTTGTATGAAGCTCTTAAGAAATAAGAATGCTTTAAATGAGTTGCAGAAATTTATTGCTTCTTGCAAACCTCAGCGAAGATCTGGTAAGGAAAGAACTGTTAATAGAGTCAGAAGAATTGGAAGAGAATTGAGATTACATGCTCAGATAGGATAGTATGAAATGACTGATGTCATCTTTGATCTGGGATCAGAAGTAAATGTCTTAACTAAGCAGGCATGGGAACAAATGGGAAAACCTACTCTTGACTGGTCCCCCATACAATTGAGATTAGCCAATTAGCAGAAAATTGTGCCCTTAGGAATATTCTCTAGTGTCCCAGTAGATATTGATGGAGTTAGTACCTTAGCAGACTTCAAAGTCATTGAGATAATTGATGATAGTAACCCCTACCCAGCTTTGCTAGGAATTGAGTGGGCAATAGACAATGTTGCAGTCATTAACCTTAAGAAGAGACATATGACTTTTGAAGGGAAAGGTTTGAGAGTCATAGTACCATTGGACCCTTCTCAAGGAGAAAGGTACACAGAACCACTCAGAGATGAAGATCAGAATGTTTTGGATCATATCCAACATCACAGCTAAGGAAGAAGATTATGTTGATCCTACTACTGACAGTATAATGGATTGACAGTGTGACAACTCCTGCATGATTGATTCAGATGACGGTCTATAAAATTGGCAAAATCGACTATATGAGCTACATGGACATCGATGTGCAAGAATTACCAAGTATCTCAGATGGCTTGGCTCACAGATAATATTCTTACCTACCTTTGATGGCTTGACAGACCCAGAATAATTTATTGTACAATTCTCAGAGAAAGTACTGGATTCACAGAAAATGGACACTCTAGGTTCAGTGTTTAGAGCCACAGTAGTCAGATGGTGGAATGGTCAAAAGAAGCATATACCTAGTCAGAAGTTCCTTCACCTGAGATTCATGGATCGACCTCAGGAGGTGCGAAGCATGTTTAATGGAAAGACTAGCCCTCAAGAACATTTGGAGCAATGCTACGAAGCGTGGAAGCGTGTACCTCATGAAGAATGGGTACATAGGTTTATTCACACTCTGGAACCTATCGCAAAGAATTGGTATGTGGAGGTCGAGCTTCGCCATGGTACTGTAAGTTGGGATAGTCTTGTTGATAGTTTTGTGCTTACATTTTCTATTAATGAGGTTTTTGTTGGTTGTATGGGCAGACCCGGGTTTACTTATAGTGAACCAACAACACCCCTATCTCACTGGCCCTTTCGGCAACAGACCGCGGAGCAGCCTGAAGTCTCACCCGAAGTGATCCTAATGGGTTGGCCAAAGACTCAAGTGTCTCGACCAGGTTCTGTATGGCATCCTATGTTTGCCTCCCAGCTCTTCTTAGCCTGCGAGATGTCTCTCTCTCTCTGTGCTGCGCAGTTTCCTCTTACTCACGGTGATTCTAATCCTTATCACATCACCTCATCGTGGAAACACGTCACTTTCTCCTTCGCTCGGTCCTTAACCGCAGTGCACCATAGCTTCTTTGATGGTGTGATGCTGCCTCCCTATGATATCCTACCACTGCAACTCAACATACCTAGCGTACTGGTGTTCAACTTACAGCACTCAACACATGAGACTGTTTTACACTGCGACTCTTAACTGTCTCAAGTGAAACTTAGACAGACTCCTATATAGAATACTTAAAGACTTCAACCTGCATTTATCCTATTATTATGTTGTGAACTGAATAACATACACATACATTTACTGTAAGCAAAGTTCATGTAATGAATGACAGATATAACAAGTAATACAATCACATGAATCAATCACATAACACTCAGATTTTACGTGGTTCACTTCCAGGGTAGAAGCTACGCCCACAGAACTGTGTTTCTATATTATAACTTGAGAGAGGTACACAGTTCTGTTGCACCGCATATGCAGCTAGAGATCTTCTGGGTAACTCTGCACTCAGCCTAGAGCCCTTCTCTCCTAGATCTCTTCTCTATATTGCCTTCTTACAATATACTCTCACTCTCTCTCTCTCTCTCTCTGTCAATCCCTACAAATTGTTACAATACAAAATAACACTAAACTAACAGACTACTGATAATATGACTTGCTGGATGGCTTAAAATGCTCAAAATGCCAACCTTTTACAATACAAAATACATCCCTTTATAGGTGGCCCGAAGATCTCGCCATTAAAACACTGTGGACCTGTCCCAACAGTAACCCAAAACCCTAACTAGTGACAGTCGGCATATCTGTACTTAGGGTATCCGTTTTCCGTCACACCACTGCTCTCTGCAGTCTTCCATGCTTCCCGGTGCTGACCATGGGTACTATGCACCGCTTCCCTTCTTCTGTCCTTCGTCTTCAATACCTCGGCCTCGTTGCTCCTTTTCCTTTATGAGGGTAGCTGAGCCCTCCTGTCTTCGTCGCTGCCTTCAATGCAGTGGTTGAGCTCTCTCTTCTCGGCCGCTCAGGTACTGTCGTCTCCTTTGAATTCTCTGTTCAAACAATCACGGTTTCTGGCTCTGCTCTGTAGCTCGAAACATGCTACGGCGTCGTAGCTTCACCTTATCTCTTTTTCTTCGCCAAACTATCTATCCGCCAAAATGGTAGATTTTCCTGTAGCTGTGGGAATCTGCTCCAACAGTCCCCTAACACTTACTTGTGGCTCGTCCCCGAGCCACTACCAACAGGCTTCTCCTGCTGTAGCTTTTCTTTGGCTTCATGCGAAGTGCGCTGAAGCTTTTCCTGAAGTCCTGTGACTTCGTTCTCCATAGCTTCGGCATGCTCCTATACCGAGTCAAGCATAGGTTGACTAATATTTGAGTCTTCTGCTGCATCAATTTCATTTCTGGTGGCAGTGAACACCCCAACTTTATGCTCAACTGCATCGACTAGCTCTATGATTTGTTCCTGATAGGGTTGAAGTAGGTTATTGATGTGTATCTCCTTTGCTCTCAACCGTTGTGCTTCCTGCTGTAAGCAGTTCATCTCCGTCGTATTTCTCATCTTCTAAAGAGCTGGTAAGCTCTTTATTTCTTCCTTCATTGCTGCTATGGTATTCTCTATCTGCTTAATACTTTGTTGGATTTCTACTTTCTCAGGAGGCTCATCTAGCTCTGACCATGTTTTTATCGCATCAGCTAGCACCGACAGTGCATCGTCTATGCGAGATTGCATCTTCACGGACGTGAGTCAAAAGGCTTCTACTCTGGCTTCCTTGTCTACCTGGGGGGTGCCCGGTGGTCTAGCCTCAAGCTCAACAATCTGCGCCTTGTGGTCTTCCTCCATCTTGGCCATTGTTTCTTCCATCTTGACTACTGTTTCCTCCAGATCCTTTTCTCTGTCTGCAACTCGTCTTACCTTCTACGGGATAGGCAAAGCAAACTCAATATTACATTGGGGTAACTCCAATGCAATGCTCTGTAAGAATTGAGAGAGATTATGTTCTGTTTATTCATAGGTTCTTAACTCGTCTGCTTTTTGTTGATAGCTAGTGGCGAGTGCTGCATTCTGTTGCTTGAGCTGTGTGGTCTGTTTATAAGTCGTGGGCTCTCTACCTCTGAGCTCTGTGCTTAGCTGCTGCTGGATCATCTGTAACTGATCAATGTGGAACTCTACGAGGTTAACCTCGACATGTTGCCTAAGCTGTATCGGTACATCCTTCATTGATGCAGGGAATCGGATGCTCCCTGGTGGTATCAATATTATATTGAGGCGATCCGCTGGGAAGATTTCCTCACGGGAAATCGACTATGTTGAACTTTCTCCGGCGGTCGCCTTTACTGGAAGAACCTGTATCATGGCAGTCTTCTCAGTGATTATCTTTAAGTCCAGAAGCTGCTTTTTTACCGCGCTCTGTATCTTTTCCTGCGATGTCTACATCGCCTCGAATGAGTCCTTTAATGTGTCATGCATTCTTGTTGCAATGAGTTCATAATCATCCTCTGTTAGTGCAGTCTTCGAAAGTGGCTTTTTGGATTTATGCTTTTTCTTCTTCGGTGTATCTAGTATATCTTCTTCTCCATCTTTCGTCGTCTACATCTCTGGTGTCCCTTGTTCTGCATCCTTCCTCTTTTGTCCTGGTAGTGGTACTTGTGCTACATCTTGCATCTCGGTCTCCATTTTGTCTTTGCCTTTGTTCGATGGGTCTGTCTATGCGGTACCTGATGGTAGGGGCGTGGTATCTTCTAACACTTGCTTCCAGTCATCATTAAAGTCTTTTATGATGCCCTCGATATCCTTCGCTGTCATCCTGAACCAACCATTAGCCCAATCATCTCTTTTAGTCCTTTTTGGCCTCAGGTAAATTCTATTGTGGTCCACCATAAAATCAAGCCAATCATCATATGTGTCCACGGTCTCCTTGCTGATCCGTGGTGTTTCTTCGAGGACGTTCCTCAACATCCTATAGTATTCATAGAATACTATCGCATTGACCTTTTTCTTGGCTGGGTCGCTAGTTTCCCATAAGTTTGTGTAGCGCGCACCTCTGGGCTCACCACTCGCTAGCTGTGGAAATTGGGTATGGGGTGGCTCCTTCCACCCGACGAATGCACAGAGTATCAACAACCATGAGAAATGGAAAGGGTGGCTTGCCTCATCCTGAGCTTACAAACAATCTTGCTGAAACATATTTAACAAAAATAAAGACCAATTGAACTGTTCCCCCTCTGCAACTTGTATGGCCAGGTTAATTACTGATCCTGTGACTTCCTTTGGGCGAACCTTGGTCAACATTCTACCTGCAAGCAGACTAGCTGTAAATCTAAGTGTATTGTCTGTTAATCTTGCAATGTTGTAAGCCTGACCTCCTCTCTGCAGTTTATACTTGGCGACCAGGGTTGGTGATAGCTTGGAATCCTTAGTTTTTCCTGTTATATTTGTCTTCGAGTCTTGACCAGTCTTAGACAGCTCGATGATGCGGTGTATCAGGTCAATGTTCAGGTTGACCTTGTTGCCAAGCCAGAGGTAACCCCCATGTACGCATGATAGTAGGATGCGCACCACGACATTAACCTCTACGCCTCGTCCAAAATGCGGTATTCTTAACAGATTGAGTAGGCCTGAGCGCTCAAGAATCTGGACATGTTCCATGGGAACATATTCATCTGCACTTGTCCTTGGGTTTTTCTGGATCGTAAGATACTAATCTAGGTGGAACTGAGGATATGTCTTACTATCTCCCAGGTTATAATCGACAAATTTAGCAACAACGACATATCCTAATAGATCTCCATCTTCCTTAACTCGAGAATCAATATGTGGTATAGGAACAGGAAACTTACCACTCTTGGTAGTTTTTACCTCCGGTGCACCGTCAACTCGTGGTATGATGTAGTCTGGTGCATTATGAAATTCTTCCTCCAGCTCTGAACTACATTCTTCTCTTATGTGAGTTTGGCTCCTCATCCCTGGTCGATGTCCGGTCTGTGATGAACTTGGCGTGGTCATAGCAGCTGTAAGGCCTCCACGCTCGAATATTTCCAAAATCGCTTCTATAGGATCATCCTCGGATAGAACCCACTCGGTGTTATACTTTGGATTGGAAATGGCTACAAACTCTGGAAATCACAACACTCTGTAACAAAATTAGCTCTGGACAGGGGAAACTTAACACTACACTCTATAGCTCTCGGATCTTTGGAACTGTAACCCTCCCGAATGAATAATTTATGCTTTTATGCCGAAGGTGATAATCCCAGACACAACGGTCATCTATACTGAACCCGTCAGTTGTATTAATTACTTGGACGAGACCACACCCATCATCCCAATCCTCAATAAATGCTGAAATCCGATCAATTTCCCTCGAAACGTGTGTGTGCAGGCGCCGGTCTTGTCAAAGATTTGCCAAATCTAGAAAAATTTATTGTGCCGTGCCAAATCTACGGTAAGGTATACTGGTCATTTCCTCATTAACTGCCTGTCAGAAGGCAACTTGACTAGCCCTCTGTCTCGTTACAAAACTGGGTACGTGGCACGGAGAAACATCGTGCTACTGCGATGCCACACCGCATCACTTGCTCAAAGCAAACTTAAGTGTTTTTTTTTTAAACAAATCATTTCACAAAATGAATTGTCCTTATGCGATTCCTTATACTTAGAATACCTGTCGGTGTAGACTAATTCCTGGTGCGATGCCTCCTTTCAACTACACTAGACATCTGCACCGTTGTGACTCTGAGTTAGAGCTGAGAGGTGGAGTGGCTGTCACTATAGAGCTTAATCCTACTGCCATTGATCATCGTGGGAAGAAGCTCCCCATTCAATTTGCTGAGCTGGACGACTCCTCCCTCTGTAACTTGCTGTATCTGATATGGCCCCAACCAATGCATCTTGAACTTCCCTGGAAACTTAATAAATTTACTGTCATATAGGAGTACTAGGTCTCCTATCTGAAGAGTCTTACTCTTAATGTGTCTGTCATGCCAAGCTTTTTCTCGTGCCTTCTGCACTTTCTGATGGAATCCGGCGATGAATCTGTCTTCTTCTAAGGCAAGCATATGCGCTAGCCTCTCATGCACCGTGTCTGTATCAGCCATTCCAGTGATCTGAGCAATTCTTAAACTAGGAAGAATATACTCCATAGGCATAATAGCCTCCTGTCCATACACCAAGCTGAAGGGTGTGTGTCTTGTAAGTTTCTTGCATGTAGTCCTATATGCCCATAATACATCGTTAACTCGGAGGTCCCAATCATTCCTTTGGCTGTTGCAGATCTTAGTAAGAGCATTTTCTAAAATATTGTTAAAGGCCTCCACCGTACCATTATCTTGCGGGTGGTAGGGAGTGCTCTTATGGTGCTGTATCTGAAATTCTTCCTTCAAGGCCTCAATGGTGCAGTTCAAGAAGTGTGTGCCTTGATCGCTCATCAAAATTACTGGGCATCCAAATCTAGTGATGATGTTTTCAAAAATGAACTGTGTGGCTGTAGTAGCATCACAGTTTCTTACTGCTTTGGCCTCTGCCCACCTAGTGAGGCACTCTATTCTAGTGATGATATATCTCACACTAGTTCGTTTTCCTGGTGGGTTGATAGGACCCACAAAGTCTATAGCCCACTTGTCAAATGCGCGCAACGTAACCTACGGTCGCAGTGACATTTCATCTCTGCATGAAGGTTTTCCTACCCTCTGGCAGATATCACAGCATCTGCAGAAGTCCTTAGCGTCTTTATGTAATGTAGGCCACCATAATCCTGCGGTCAAGATTTTCTGTGTAGTTGGCTTTCCTGCGAAATGACCTCCTGTGGTACCTGAATGTGCTTCTCTAAGCGTAGCCTCTTTTTCATGCAGCATCACACATATGTGCAGGAATTCATCTGGACCTAACTTGTATAACTGTCCCGCGATCAGGGTAAAGTCTGCTGCTTTAACAACCAACTGCCTCTTTTGATGCTTGGTAAACTCATCGGGTACCCTTCCTGTAGTGAGAAAGTGAATGATATCAGCATAGTACTCATCTGCGATCTGGATAGAAAACAACTGCGCATCTGGTAAATTGTCTTCTAGGTTACTTGGATCTTCTCCTGAGTCTATTCGCAACAGATGATCTGGTCCGGTGTTCAATCTTCCTGGTTTGACAATGATTTCAAAATCATACTCCTGAAAGAGGAGTAACCATCTGCAGATTCTTCCCCTTAACACTGGCTTATTGACTAGATACTTTAATGTGGAATGGTCAGTAAACATCTTGAACGAGGCACCCAACAGGTAGTGCCTGAACTTCTGTAGAACGTACACCATAGCTAAGCCTTCTCTTTCTGTGGTGGTGTATTTCTATTCTGATGTCGATAGCTTTCTGCTGGAATATGTGAGAGGATGATCGATACCTCCTTCTCCTGGTTGCGTTAAAACAACCCCTAGTCCAATGCCATATGCATCCACATGTACATGAAACGACTTAGTCCAGTCTAGAAATACTAAGATAGGTGCTGTAACCATCTTCTCTTTAAGTGTATCTAGACTCTGCTGGCATTCCTCATTCCATAGGAATTTTACATCTTTCTTTAACAGTTTTTCCATCAATGCTGTAATCTTAGCGTATCCCTTGATGAATTTTCTGTAGTGCCCGGTATGACCAAGTAATGTCCTCAATTGTTTGACTGAGTTGGGTGCTGGAAGATTTACAATGATGTCAATCTTTGCAGGATCTACCATCAAGCCTTTCCTACAAACAATGTGACCCAACAAAATACCAAATGGCGCACGAAATATACATTTTTTCAAGTTCAGAGAAATCTGGTACTTCCTACATTTGTCTAACATCAGTCTTAAATCTCCTATGTGCTTGTCAATTAATCCAAATGTAGTCCAATCATCGAAATATACTTCTAAGAATTTATGGATGTATTCTTTAAATACAGCAACTACTACTCTAGAAAAGATAGCTGGTGCATTCTTAAGACCAAAGGCCATTACCGTATACTGGAATGAGCCCCATTCTGTTGCAAACATGGTATTATGTTGATCTTCTGAGTGGATTCTGATCTGGTGATAGCCTGAAAAGCCATCAGTGAAGAAGTAGACCTCCTGTCCTCCCATGTTGTCTAGTACTTCATCAGTGAAAGGTGTCGGGAATGGATCATGAAGCAATGCGTTGTTGAGTTTACGTAAGTTGACACAGATCCTAATGTATCCTTTGGTTTTATTCTCTTGCACGACCATGGGACTAACCCATTCGCTCTCTTCTACGGGCTCAATGATGCCTGTTGCTAGCATCTTATCGATCTCATCCTTAAATTTTTCTTTGTAGCGCGGATTTAATCTATATGGATGCTGCTTGACTGGTCTAGCATCCTCCTTCAATGGTATCCTCATTACTCCCAGGTCTCTGACTATTCCCTTCATCTCTATGAACTTGGTGGGAAATAGGAGCAAGTCTGCAATCTGTCCAACTGTTTCATCAGTCCAATAGTCTCCAATAGAGGCAAACTTTGGTTCTGTGTCTGTGCCAATATTGATATTTTTAATCTTGATCGGCTCTGTGATTGCTGGGATCTATAGCTTCGGTCCATCAACATCGCAAGTCCCGACTCTGGAATGTTGATGTTGTGAGGATCCTCGTCCTCCTCCTCTGGTTCTGATGCAAAATTATAGCACTCTAGCACCTCTTCTAACTGGATGGCCCACTCAGGTTGAGTCTGTACTGATACGGTACAATCCTCAAATATCTTAATCTTTATTACATCTAGGTCCTGATCAAGAATTGGATACTCATATTCAAAAGTGAAGGTAAGTAGAAAGTTGTCTAGTAAAAGTGGCCATGTAGTCATTCCCTTGCGCAATTTAGTCTCTGTGTACCGGGTCCGTGGAACTGTGTCCAAAGTGTGAATGAATCGGCGAACCCATTCATACTCGGGAATGTCCGACCAATTATGTTCACATGTCTGAATATGTGACATGGGGTCACTTTCTCCTGTGTATCTCTACTGGACATACTCTTTGTCGGTAGAGAATCTGATCACCATCAATCTCTTAAGATCATCCCATGATGCGATATTCTCTTTATGTGCATACCACCATCTTGCAGGTGTGGCTCGTACTGCAAGGTCCATAGCTGCGATTCTTTGCTCGTGAGGAATCTATTGTTCAAACTTCGTGAGAAAGTCCTGGATGTCTGTTAGATCATGAAATGACGGAATGTCATTGAACTCTATGCCAATCCATCACAGTGAATTAGTCATGTACGCACATCTGTGCGCTAAGACTTCGTAAAGTCTGTTCTTCCAGTTCTCTAAACCAACATCTGAATTCGATGCGCATGAGCTGTCGCATCGCCAACTAATTTTCCCTTCTGCGGTTGGGTTGATGTAGTCGCTCTGGTTCACAGTCACCTAATAGAGACTGTCCATGTTACGCGACTCTTCCTCTGCTCGGATAGGTTCAATGTATCTAGGACCCTGAAGAAGATCTAACGGTGCAATGACCTAGATCTACGCATCCTCAAAGGTCATTTGTCTTCTCTTTAGGTCGATAACAGCCATGTTACCGATCACCCAATCAATGCCTAGCAGTGCTGGATATGGTCTACTGCCGCTAATGATTTCTATAACTTCAAAGTCCGCAGAGCTGCGAACTCCATCAATGTCAACTGTCACCTGTGCTAATCGACCCAAGGGTGATACTCGTTGTTGATTAGCTAATCTAAAATGGATAGGCGATCTGACTAACTTAGGGCTACCCATCTGTTCCCATGTCTTCTTAGTCACAACATTTACCTCTGATCCTAGATCTAGGATCACCTCGTCCATTTCAAATTCTTCAACCTGTGCTGTGAGTCGCATCTCTCTTCCTGTTCTTGTATGTCCCATAATATTATGAAAAGCACGCTGTGTACTACTCATGAAAGAAGATGGCTGAAACTGATCTATGATGCATTGAAGTTCTCCAATAGCTTGCTCATTTCTTACTAGTTTTAAACAGCTGCACAGGAAGGATTGTACACTTCCTGCCAACTCGTCCTCGTCGCAAGCGCCCAATGTGGTAGCCTGCGATATCTGTACAGGGCTATCGCCACAAGGTGCTTGCTACGGTATGCCCCTAGACGACGGTACCTACGATCCTGATTGCATAGGGTCATCAAAGAAAGTCTTAGCTTCCTGAAATTTCTATTTATTCTTCTGCAGGTCAAGTGGTGTTGCTTTGTTAGGAGATTTATGCACCCGCTCCTGACCTGTGGTCTTTTCAGTATCCTGCGGTGTTCCATTGGTGGAAGCACCACTGCGTGTTACAATGTTGACCCTTGGTTCTAGTTCTTCCTGCTCAGCAACAATAAGCTGGATGTTCTGGTGTACTGCTGGCTTAGGTTCTCTGGTCTTAGCTATCAAGGTAGGACAATATTCTATAGCGTGATCATAAGATTTGCAATAGTTACATGTGGTGGTAGGGCTCTGATAGTCCCTAGCATAATGTCCTACAACTCCATAGTTGTAACAAGTAACTAGTCCGTGACCACGGCCAAAGACTTCTCCATGGCCAAAGCCTCTGAATCCTCCTCGTCCTCTGAATCCTCCTCCACGGCCACCATAAGCCGGATCATGATGTGGTCCTGCTGCTGGACCCTGTGTTTCTGATTGGACTCTGTACAGGTCTTGCTTGCTCCCGACCATGAGATCATAGGCTCAGCAATTGTGTTTATCATGGCCTACTGACTTGCAGAAGATGCAGTATAAGTTCTTAGGTGTCTGCACGTACTTCTGAAGTAGAGGGCACTACTGAGGTAGATGTCCTCTTGTTTTGCATATTTCACACCACGGCCCGTGGGTCTGTGGTAAGGGGTTAGGAGCCCTGGTTTCTAGATACTCTACAAAGACTGGACAATTATCTTTAGTATGTCCTTGTGCTTTACACTTTACGCACCATATGTCTTGCACAACCTCTTTCCCTTTCTTAAGCTCATGCATCTGTATCGTGAGATTAGCCAACTGGTTTTGCAGGTTTGTCATACCTGTGCTGGTTTCAGTTAGAGGTGAAGCCTCTAGTTTCATCACCATCTCCAACGCGTCGTCTTGCATCTGGATTTTCTGCTGCATTAATGGTAGTCTGATGTGAGGGAGCAGCACTGCAATAAACCATTCCTTATGCTGCTCCGGCACAAACTCAAAGCTAACTTGGTCTATAAGGGCTTTAAATTTCTTATCAAAGTCCCACACTGACTCTGTACGTAACGGTTTGATGTCTTTAAGCTCTGTAATGCACTATGACTCAGACTTAGGTTTCTTAAACTCTTTAATCATGGCGGTCCTGACCTGAACAAGTGTTCTGGGTACCGCTGAGGTATATTTCATATACCATGTTAAGGCTCGTTCTCTTAGTGTGGTAACCAACTGTACAAGTTTACTATTATCGTCATTGATTGCTTTAATGGTCCACACGGCTTCACATAGAAACCAATGCTACTCTGGGTCCTCTGCCCCTGTACCCTTAAAGGTAGGTAACTTCATATCATCCCCCATTCTATTTCTACGTGGTGGATGTTGATTTGTTGTGTTACTACCACTCGGTGGTGTAGGTGGAGGTGATGTAGCGGTAGTATGTACTGTCTGGGAGCTACTGGATGGAGTTCCTATGTGATTTTTCTGAGTCCTGATCTGTTTCTGTGGGGTATAAGGGTGGTAAGGGATACCCCCTTCTGTTCTATCTGTATTGTTATGACTTTGTTGTCTAGTACTATCTGAACTGTCTTCAAATATGGGAGATCTGAAATCTACTTTGTATTTCTTTTCACTACGTGTACGTCCAATGTCATCAAAATCACTTTCAAACTCTTATGACATTACTATCTTTACTTATTCATCTGAAACTAGATCCATTCTTCCTTTTTCATATAATAGCATCTTAATGGACAAGTTTAAATATTTTAGGTACTTACCGCGATATCCTTTGAAGAAGTACCATTCAGCCTCGCTGAAGCTTTTTCTCTGGTCGACTGCAAACTCTGTGACGAAGCCTTCTAGCACACTCACAAGCCAGAAGTCTACTGTCCTTGTAATGGGATTATCAAGGTTCTTCACAGTATGAATCAGCTCTTGTGTCTAGACAATGTTTCTTTTCTTCTTGAATATGTTCTTATCAGTTAACTTTGATAGTCAGTCGTAAAGCTCATTTCCAAAGGTCGCAAAAAATATCACTTGCAGGTCTGTAATGATATGTTTTGTAACCAGTCCTCTGTACTCAGTCTAGGACTCTTGTTCTCTCGTTCGGCAAACTCTTTATCCATAGACACAACCCACTCGTTGAGTTTGTCTCTAGTAGGATGCCAATAGAACATCAGTGCTTAGTTTGTTCAAAACCGGAAATGGAACCATTTGTTGGTCGTCTGGACAGACCCAGGTTTACTTATAGTGAACCAACAACACCCCTAGCTCACTAGCCCTTTCGGTGATAGACCATGCAGCGGCCTGAAGTCTCACCTGAAGTGATCCTAATGGGTTGGCCAAAGACTCAAGTGTCTCGAACAGGTTCTGTATGGCGTCCTATGTGCGCCTCATAGCTCTTCTTAGCTTGCGAGATGTCTCTCTCTTTGCACTGTGCAGTTTCCTCTTACTCATGGTGATTCTAATCCTTATCGCATCACCACATCCTAGAAACACATCACTTTCTCCTTCGCTCTGTCCTTAACCACAGTGCACCACGGCTTCTCTGATGGTGCGATATCGCCTCCCTACGATATCCTACCGCTGCGACTCAGTGTACCTAGCGTACTGGTGTTCAACTTACAACACTCAACACATGAGACTATTTTACACTACGACTCTTAACTGTCTCAAGTGAAACTTAGACAGACTCCTATACAGAATACTTAAAGACTTCAACCTGCATTTATCCTGTTATTATGCTGTGAACTAAATAACATACACATACATTTACTGTAAGCAAAGTTCATGTAATGAATGACATATATAACAAGGAAATACAATCACATAACACTCAGATTTTACGTGTTTCACTTCCAGGGTAGAAGCTACGTCCACATAACTATGTTTCTATATTATAACTTGAGAGAGGTACACAGTTCTGCTGCACCGCATATGCAGCTAGAGATCTTCTGGGTAACTCCGCACTCATCCTGGAGCCCTTCTCTCCTAGATCTCTTCTCTATATTGCCTTCTTACAATATACTCTCTCTCTCTCTCTCTCTCTCTCTCTCTCTCAATCCCTGCGGATTGTTACAATACAAAATAATAGTAAACTAACAGACTACTGATAATCTGACTAGCTGGATGGCTTAAAATGCTCAAAATGCCAACCTTTTACAATACAAAATACATCCCTTTATAGGCAGCCCGAAGGTCTTTCCATTACAACACTGTGGGCCTGTCCCAAGAGTAACCCAAAACCCTAACTAGTGACAGTCGGCATATTTGTACTTGGGGTAGCCGCTTTCCATCACACCACTGCTCTCTGCAGTCTTCCATGCTTCCCGGTGCTGACCATGGGTACTATGCACTGCTTCCCTTCTTCTGTCCTTCATCTTCAATACCTCGGCCTCGTTGCTCCTTTTCCTTTATGAGGGTAGCTGAGACCTCCTGTCTTCATCGCTACCTTCAATGCAGTGGTTGAGCTCTCTCTTCTCAGCCGCTCAGGTACTGTCGTCTCCTTTGACTTCTCTATTCAAACAGTCACGGTTTTTGGCTTTGCTCTACAGCTAGAAACATGCTACGGTGTCGTAGCTTCACCTTATCTCTTTGTCTTCGCCAAACTGTCTATCCGCCAAAATGGTAGCTTTTCTTGTAGCTGCGGGACTCTGCTCCAATAGTTTTCCTTGCTTTGGACGCAGCTATTAGGTTGATCCATACTAAGGTGTTTGATGATAAAGAAATAGCAGAGTACCAACCTAATTGGTAGGCACAAGAAGCTAATGCAGTAGAATGTTATAACCTCGCAATTGACGAGGATGATGATCCATGCAACATTAACATTCCGGAGTCAGAAGGGCACTGTGAAGTACATGGACCAGCAGTCGAAGCACCTGAAGTAACTCAGCCCCTGAAGACAAGGCAAGTAAATATCGGATCAAAAGAACAACCCAAGTATGCTACCATTGGAGATTATTGGGATGAAGAAATGGTGATCAAAGTGACCCAACTTCTCCATGAATATCAGGACCTATTTCCGACGAAGTTCTCAGAGATGAAAGGCATCCTTGGTGATATAGGAGTGATAATAATCCCTTTGAAACCTGATGCAAAGCCTGTGAAACAGCACCCTTATAGGCTGAACCCTAAGTACAAACAAAAAGTTAGAATGGAGCTAGATAAGATGCTTGTTGCAGGAATCATTGAGCCGGTTGAAGAATCCGAATGGGTCAGTCCTATGGTGGTGCAAGAAAAGAATACCAAGGGATAAATCAGAATCTGCGTTGATTTGAGGAAGCTGAATGATGCTTGTTTACATGATCCTTTCCCTACTCCCTTTACAGATGAAGTTTTAGACAATGTCGGAGGTCAAGAAGTGTACTCTTTTACTGATGGATTTTTAGGTTATCATCAGATCAGAATTGCTCCAGAAGATCGACATAAGACAACCTTCACCACATAAATGGGATCCTTTCAGTAAACATTTATGCCCTTTGGATTGAAGAATGCACCTACTATGTTTTCTAGAGTAGTCATCTCTGCGTTTAAGGAATTTATACATAAATTCTTAGAATTTTATTTTGATGATTGGACTATCTTTGGGTTATTAAAAGACCATATAGCTAGTTTAAGACATATGCTGGACAAGTGTAGACAGCATCAGATTTCCTTGAACTTGAAAAAGTGTATCTTTTGTGCACCTTTTGGAATTCTGCTAGGTCACATTGTATGTAAGCAAGGCTTGATGATGGATCCTACGAAGATAGCCATTATTGTGAACTTGCCACCTCTGAAGTCTGTTAAGCAAATTTGCACTACGCTTGGTCATACTGGATATTACAGGAAATTCATTAAAGGATATGCTCAGATTACAACCCCTATGGAAAAGCAGTTGAAGAAATATATTAAGTTTGAATGGACACCTAAGTGTCAAGAAAGCTTGGATATTTTGGAGGAAAAGATGGTAACTACCCCTATCTTAGTATTCCCTGACTGGAATAAGGAGTTTCATGTGCATGTCGATGCATCCTCCATTTCTCTAGGTGTAGTATTGGCTCAGTCAGGTGAAGGTAATATTGATCACCCTATTGATTTTGTGAGTAGAAAATTGTCCACATCAGAAAAAAAATTATACTACGACAAAACGAGAAGGTCTAGCTATGGTTTATGCATTGCAGAAGTTTTGACACTAGTTGTTAGGATCTCATTTTAAGATGTTCACTGACCATTCTGCTTTGAAATATTTGGTTAACAAGCCTGTGCTAGGTGGAAGGATATGCAGATGGCTGACTCTGTTTCAAGAATATGACTTTGAGATCATAGTTAAGCCTGGAAGACTTAACCTAGGGCCTGGCCACTTGTTGAGGCTTGAATCAGGAGAAGAACCCACTAGTTTGGACGAAGGTCTTCCCGATGCCCAGTTGTTTGCCATCCAGATGGTTGATGATTATTTTCAGGATATTGTTTAGTACTTGTCTACAGGTTTTGCACCCACTGATATGACAACATAGCAGAAGAAGCAGTTGGTGGTTAGAGCAGCTGACTTTACCTTAATAACAGGACAGCTATATAAGATGGGACCAGATGAAATACTGCACAGATGTGTGCTGGAGCATGAAAAGCCATTGATTTTGGATGAGGCACATTCTGGACCAGTAGGAGGTCATTATGCAGGAAAAGCTACAGCAAAAAATATTTTGACAGCTGGATTGTGGTGGTCCACAATTCATAAGGATGCAAGAGAGTATTGTCACAGCTGCGACATCTGTCAGAGGACAGGCAAACCATCCAGGAGGGACGAGATGCCTCTGGTTCCATAGGTAACTTTACAATCATTTGATAAGTGGGATATTGATTTTGTTGGACCTATCAATCCCCCTCCGAAGAACTATGGAGCAAGATACATTATTACAGCAACTGATTACCTTACTCGTTGGGCCGAAGCTCAACCAGTCAAGAACTATAGTGCTACTACAGCTGCAAAGTTCATCTTCAATAACATCTTGTCAAGATTTGGGTGTTCTAGAATTCTTATGAGTGATCAAGGATCACATTTCCTAAATAAGACTATTGAAGTATTGACTGAAGAATTTCAAGTATATCATCAGAAGAGTACTGCCTATCATCCTTAAGCAAACGGAATTGTCGAAGCCTTTAACAAGATCCTTGAACACACTCTGACAAAGGTTTGCAATGTTAACAGAAATGATTGGGATCTTCGAATTCCAATAGTACTATGGGCTTATAGAACCACCCGCAAGAAGTTGACATGCCATACACCTTTTAGGTTGGTCTATGGACAGAAAGTAGTCATGCCCATGGAATACATTGTTCCTAGCCTCAGAATATCTGCTTTCACGGTGATGGATGACCCAGCTATGATGAAAGAGAGGCTGGCAAAGATACTAGAACTTGAAGAAGACAGATTAATTACAGGGTTCCAGCAGCAAGTGCAGAAAGCTAGAGAAAAAGCATGGCATGATAGACACATTAAGAAGAAGCAGTTCCATAATGGTGATCTCGTGCTCTTATATGACAGTAAATTCATGAAATTCCCAGGTAAGTTCAAGACACATTGGAAAGGACCATACATAGTGTAGAGAGTTACCGATGGTGGCGCAGTCCAGTTAGCTAAATTGAATGGAGAAATTTTACCTTCCATGGTGAATGGAAGTAGATTAAAGAAGTATAGGGACAAGCCTGGAAACCCTAATCAGAAGTAATAGCAAGAAGGAGAGTCTAAGTACCAAGAACAGTTGAAATTGAGTACTAGACTATAATGAAGATGTTCTCAAAGCTACGAAGTGTTGAACATTGTCAAAGTTCGAAGGTTGAAGTTTGGTTGTAGCTTGGGTCAGATCCAGATGGAGATCGGTGGCCACCCACCTATTCCACTGGCTCAAAACAATTGTCCATTGTGGCAGTTTCCTAGTTATTTTTCGGCAGTTTTTCGAGTCCTAAACTTCCGGGGCCGTTTTGAGGCCTTAAACGACGTTTTTTGGAGATTCTGGGCCAAATAGTTGCCATTGGCATTCATTTTGTCAACCAAAAGTTTTAAAGCTTAGATAGACCTTTCCAACGAGCTATCGAACGCCCAAATCGGAGATCGTATGCAAAAGTTATGACCCCGGGAAGTTGACTATTCAACTTACCACCTTGGGGCCACAAACTTTATGACGGTTCATCTTCTAGGGTTACGTTTCGGGACTTTTGGGGTTCTCACCCTCATTATTATTATAAATAGGCCCCTTTGGCCTCATTTTGTATTAAGCTGGGCACGAATGAGCGTAGCGGCTACATCTCTTCTCAGAGATAGCTACCACCATTCTAACAATTGTATTACAGTCTGTTCTATTTCCGCCATTTAATAGAATATGTTTTTACTGTATCTCAGTTATCTTTGAAAAATGTCTATTATTATGAATCTGTATATGTTCTTTCATTTCGTTCACGCATAAATCCGGATCAGTGGTATCAGAGCAATCTGCTCTTTGATTGTTTCTCGGTGCATGTCCCCGACGAG
>LPNX010187217.1:62751-82268 GCA_001517045.1 Pseudotsuga menziesii
ATTAGACGAGTCTGAAATGTTTGAAACAATTCCCACTTGGGCCTCTTTCATAGATGTCGTCAAGGAACAGTATTACCTTGTGGGAAACTATGATGACCAGTATACAAAATGGACCATTCTGCGT
The DNA here is from genome assembly GCA_001517045.1 of Pseudotsuga menziesii. NCBI lineage: Eukaryota > Viridiplantae > Streptophyta > Pinopsida > Pinales > Pinaceae > Pseudotsuga > Pseudotsuga menziesii. The sequence goes on from LPNX010187217.1 coordinate 62,876, forward strand.
CAAGAAAGGGACCAGACGGTGTCGGAGTACACCAACAAATTTCATACTCTGCGGACAAAGCTGAGTATCAAAGACTCCGAGCGGCACCTAATCCTGAAATATCGCAGTGGTCTACATCGGTACATCCGAACTGAGATGGACTTCCTTGACATCTCTTCACTTGGATCTGCCTATCGATACGCTGTCAAAATCGAGGAGAAATTTCGACAAAAGAACAAGCGAGACTCTGGACCTGCGAATCCACCATAGAAGCAAGGCAAGGGAAACCCTGGCCCGCAAAACACAGCAAAGGAAAACGACAACCAATCCCCGCCACAAGCAAAGAAGGGAGATTGAAAGACAAAGAAGGACACTGGTAAGTGGTGCGAATTTCATAAAAGCCCTTGGCACAACACTGATGAATGTCGCTCAAAGCAGTCATTAGTGGCCGAGATCAAATCTTCAGAATTAGATCTTGATTCTGATTCGGAACCCAATGCCACAGCCGCAGACAATGGGAAGCAGATCATTGATGCAGACCCCACTGCCACTGTTGCTACTGCACAGATTCAACTAGAGGATCCTGAAGATTCAGAGGCAGAGGAGCGCCTATTCCACTCGCAGATGTGGGTGAAGGGAATGCCTCTACATTTTGTTGTTGACAATGGCAGCCAAAAGAACCTGATCTCAGCAGAAGTCGTTAAGAGATTGGAGCTTCCAACAACACCACACCCGCAACCTTACACAATCGGTTGGCTAAGCCAAGGACGCGGTATCCGCATTACTCAGCAATGCCTCCTACCATAAGGTATCAAGCCTTTCCAAGACGAGGTATTGTGTGATGTGGCCCCACTTGAAGTCTGTGATGTTCTTTTAGGACAACCATATATGTGGAAGCGTCATGCTGTATATGAGTCACGTCCTCGCAGTGTCATTGTTACTTTGGGAGGAAAACTCTACCGGATCCCAGAGACAGTTGCACCTACGACAGTCTCACAGGGTAGGAAGATAAACTCCCACATCAGAAAATTATTCCTCTTCACAATTGCGTCTGAAGGAGAACATAAGATCACAGAGACCTCCACACCCTCTACACAGGGTGTCTCTGCTCATCAGACACAAGAAGAAGACAGAGCCATTGTTTCCTCAGCTATGCGAGTACCTCTACAATGCAAGGCCACGCATTCAAGGTGCTCCTCCAGAAACAAATCATCTAGACAACAATTACAGCCCTCTCGGGATGCCAAAGAAAATCAGCCTCTTCACTTCAACAAATGTCGCACCAAGAGATCAACTCAACACACAGTTCGAGATATGATACGGGATTCGACGCAATGGATACCATTGCTTCCTAAGGAGGGAGGATTGATCCAGATGGAGATCGGTGGCCACCCACCTATTCCACTGGCTCAAAACAATTGTCCATTGTGGCAGTTTCCTAGTTATTTTTCGGTAGTTTTTCGAGTCCTAAACTTCCGGGGCCGTTTTGAAGCCTTAAACGATGTTTTTTGGAGATTCGGGGCCAAATGGTAGCCATCATCATACATTTTTCCAACCAAAAGTTGTAAATCTTAGATAGACCTTTCCAACGAGCTATCGAACGCCCAAATCAGAGATTGTATGCAAAAGTTATGACCCCGAGAAGTTGACTATTCAACTTACCACCTTGGGGCCGCAAACTTTATGACGGTTCATCTTCTAGGGTTACGTTTCGGGAATTTTGGGGTTCTCACCCTCATTATTATTATAAATAGGCCCCTTTGGCCTCATTTTGTATTAAGCTGGGCACGAATGAGCGTAGCGTCTACATCTCTTCTCAGAGATAGCTACCACCATTCTAGCAATTGTATTACAGTCTGTTCTATTTCCGCCATTTAATAGAATATGTTTTTACTGTATCTCTGTTATCTTTGCAAAATGTCTATTATTATGACTCTGTATATGTTCTTTCATTTCATTCACGCATAAATCCGGATCAGAAGGTCACTATTGTGTCGAAGGTACTCATTATGGCGAAGCTAAAGTTAGTGGTTATGTTGAAGAAGAAAGGTGGGTTGCAGCCTAAAATGTGACTGATGGGACAAACTAGACTTGGCGGCGCCGACACGTGAACTTCCTTAACTTCCTGTAATGATGAGATCTTGGGAAAATCTAACACTGTGTGGACAGGATTTACCACCGCTCCATCATATTTGGTGTCATTAATGCACCATGATGATAGATTTTGTCGCGGGATTCTATAAGAAACCACACAGGCCTGCGAATCCTGCATTGCGCATTTCTTTGAGTTTACAATTAGCACCATGTCGAATGATCATGAAGTTCAGGAATTGTTACGAGAGTTCAAGGAGAGAGGTCTGTAGAACCTTATGAGCAATCCACCCTGCGAGGAGACGTCCCCAGCACCGAAGCAGCCAATGCAGACACGATCAACCAGAAATAAATTTAAGGCAGAAGTTCACTCTAAGCGGAATGAAGAAAGGCACAAGCCCTCAGGAAAGACTTCGAAGGATCCCAAGATGTATGCCCCTATCTCAGTAGAAGGGAGGCAGTTGTTTGGCTTATGCAAGAGCACAGTGATATGCAAATCCCAGGGGTACCACCTGTTAAGGACCCAAAGTTGTGGATGGTCAAATGTTCAATAGGACATGAACGAGAGGCAGTTCGAGGGATGGGGTCGCTAATAGATTTAGAAGGCCCAATGACTCCCATGACCATCATAAATATGACAAAGGAAGACAGCAGCATGAGATATGGTCATAAGGAACATAGGAATTCTGCTAAGGATGAAAGGATGAAGGACCAAGCAAGCCACGACCGTGGTAGCAGTAGCAGAAGGGATGACGATGACGACAGGCATATAAGAGAGCAGGAGGGCAGGAGAACTAAAGATGATAGTTGCAGAGATGCAGCCGCAGCAAGCAGTTTACTATCTTCACCAACAATATTCTACCACCAGAAAAGTAGCAGAGTGTCCCGGGACGGGACACTGGTGAGTCTTAGGGGCCTATTGGGGCGCACACATTAACGGTCCTTAATTTTGGTAACTCCACGGTTTTTGTGGAAGCTTGTAAGCGGAGTTGCAACTCAAAATAGTCTTAGGGGTGTGGGGGTTGAGTCAAAGCCCTCTTTTTGTAATTAACCCATGGTTTAAGTCCAGGGTTTAGGGTTTCGAGGTGCCCATGGTTTAAGCCCATGGTTTTGCAACAAGTGCACTTGTATAAATAGGCACTTTTGTAAAAGAGTCAGATTAGGCTTTTGATGTAAAATGATTTGATGCAAAGCTAAGGCCTAGTTTTGTAAGAAAGGTTAAGTCCCAGCTATATGCGTGGACGACCTCTGCAGCTGTGTGCGCAGAGGGTTTTTGTAAGAAGGAACTGCAGCTGAGTGCGCAGATCAGAACTGTTGTTTTGTAAAGAGTTGAATAAAACGCAGTTCTGTGGATGTAGCCCCTACACTGGGGGTGAACCACGTTATATCTTGTGTTGTGGTTCTTTTGTGTGGTTTCTATTATGTTCTTTTATGCATTGATAAGTAGACAATTGATAAACTAAGATAACTACTAAATATTAACTTCGCTGTGAATTCCCAGTTAAGGGTTGAGTAAGAAACTGTATGTTTATCTAACCGCGAAGCTATAGAAGTGAATGTCGAAGTTCTGTATTGAATTATTATTATTTGTTAAAGGCTAAAGGTACAGTAATATCCCTCTTCTGCTTGCAGAAACCTGATTCTGCAGCACCCCATAGTTGTTTCGGGTGAGACTGCAACCTGTTAGTAGGTTGTTGCTGAAAGGGCCAACACTGTGGGTCTTTTGTTGGTGCGAAGACAAAATTATAGAACCCGGGTATACCCTAAGCCCAACAGATTTGTCTTCCTCTTGGACGCCAAGTCTAGCCATGAGTTGATAAAACTCGTGGGTGTAACTCTGTACGGATTGGTATTTTCACTTCCTTAGCTTCTTCCACTTCTTATATAGTTGTTCAATATACTTGGGTGGGTAGAAATCCTTTTGGACATATTCGACAAATTTTACCCATGTGTTGATGGGGTTACCTTCTTTTTCCATCTTTGTCAATAGATTCTCCTGTTATCACTGTTTTTGTGCTAAGTAGTTGGAAAGGTATAGAATAGTGTTAGGAGAGATAAGGTCTGCAACCTTTCATATCATATGACCATGCACTAATTTGTTTATGCTACAATTGGTGTTATTGCCTTTAAATTTCAAAATTTCATCAGAAATTCGACAGCTCCAGGTTTTTCTTCCTGGTTGTTTATCAAAGTGGCCAAGTTTAGCAAGAAAAATGAGCCTGAAAACTCTTTGAGAAAAAGGAAAAATATTTTTTATAAATTTGTGAAAAAAATAGTTTTATAAACCAATGTTGGCTCTATATTCAATTTTATATTTCGGCCAAAATTTTATTTTAATAAAATTTTATTGGTCGCCCAAGGCTGAGGAGCTTATCGTCGCATGGGGCCCAGGAATTCAACATATCAAAGCACACCATGAACATTCCAAGCATCAAAGAAATGCATGGATTTAGTGAGTTCGGTAAAATCCTCGCCCCTCTCCTAACGATGGATCTGATGGTCATTCTTTATAGATGTAATTACTCTTTATTATAGGTGTACTTATATCAATCATTGCTACGGATTTCCCAACCCTTCTAATTTCGGGCTTGTACCCCACCTAACCAAGTAGTTCCCGCCATAGTATCCCAACCAGGGTCTAATTGGGGGGAAACACTGGGATGGATAGCTCAGGCTCTATATTTATAATGGAATAGGCTAAGGGGTGTGAACTCTTATAACATTTCTTATTCCTTGGCGTATAATGGAAGCATTGGAGTATATAAACAATGAAAATACAAAGTTTCCATTGCATGTGGGATAATATATTCATAATAAAGAAGCACAAATATGAAAACAAAAATGTAAGGGGGATATATCAATGGAATCCATTTAATGTTGAATATAAGAGTGCAGTGGTAAGGAAAAGTATGCATGGATGTAAAGTCTTCCTTGAAAGTCCTCAATCCACGTTTCATATTGGATTTGCTTGTTGGTCAAAAGAGGAACCATATATAAGAGATTCTTGCAGAAAATGATCTTGAATGTGATGATTTGGAATCCATTTGTTTTTTGTATTCGGTGCTTCTTAGTTCTTATATGGAGGAAATGGTCATATATACCATTTCTCATCATCTAATGAATACAAAAAATCTAGGTTACAGAAACAGAAGGCTGGTTATTTCATCAAAAAGCTTGGTGCATGGGCTGAGTATGTGCATGGAGGTGCTTGCTTGATTTTGAAAAGAGGAATATTCAAAGAATAAATAACACATATTTTTCACTATCTGGTCATTTGCTAAATCCTCCAACATGCCCCTATGTCTTAGATTTGGTGCCATATAAAAATGACAGCCCAAAATATGGGATCAATATGCCTAAAAAATTATTTTGTTAAAATTGTTCAGAATTGGTATTATATTTCAAGCATTTTTGGAGTGAAATATCAAAGAAGGGAGGAATATTCGTAGTGGATCTCTATGGAGGCACATCCTCAGAGTTTGCAAATATTCTTAGCCATTGAGGTCTTGTTCAGTTTATCAATTGCAGTGTAAATGGAAAATGGAACCATATCCATGATGCATAGATGTAGAGAAATACTATGCAACCAAAGAAAAATTCCTGGCATTATTCCTGAAGCAATTTGGCCCATGCTTAAATTCATGCAAACAAATGGTAAGGTCAACGACGCAGGTAAAGATCAAAATCATTTGCATCCAACGACCAACATTAATTCCACAAGTATTAACAAGTGAGGATCAAATAAAATTTCAAATCCACGGAATAAACTTGCTCGTGGTGAAAACAAAAACACATGTCCAGGTCATATAGTTTGACCAAGTTGATCAACGCTCCATATGAATTCCACAGATTGAAAGAGAAGTCTAGTTAAAAACCTACAATCCAACAAAATTTTATATGGAGAACAAGTTAGTACATGTGTTGGATTGGGAAAATGAATGCGCGGTCAATATTTATTCAGCGGTGGAAAAGTGCAGGTGATTTAATCTTGTAAACGTCAGTGAAATTTTATTCAACCTGCAAGTTAACGCACGTTTTCTTATTCCATTCCTTTGAAAATAAAATCAATGGGTTACAAGTATAAGTTGATGGAAAAGGTCGTGAGGTTAAGGATAAAGAAATATTTAAACATCAAAGGTCTTTTTTCGCAAATATTATTTGAAACATCTTAAACCCATTCTATGTTGAAGAAGATACTGTAGAGGCCTTCATTGACCAAGTTTCTTCATCCTATTATAGTTAGTAGAGCATATAGTAAAGCTCTTGATCATATTGTTCCAGGAATAATTACAAAACAACAAACATAAGAAGAAGCCTTATTCTCTAAAAATGATTGTTTTGGTCATTAACTTCCGGGACATGTTTCAACCAAACCGAGAAGAAATTTCAGAAACCGAGAGATTTTTTTATCTAGCATGGACCAATATACAATAAAATCTCTCAGGTTTTACATGGGTGCTATGGATTGAGAGAATCGAAGTGATATTTACAGGGAAATTTCCAGGTTTTCAAATGATTGTTTTAGTCATGAAATTCAAAGAACTGTTTCCGCTGAATGAAAATGAATTTTTAGAAATTAAGAGAGGTTATCGTTAATCACATGAAAATATTCAAAAACTCCTTCTATTTTTACACAAGTATCACATATTGGGAGCATTGAAAGAATATTCATAGTGCATTTTTCCAGAAATTTAAAGTTTACTATTTGAGTCATCAATTTCAAAATCAGATCGTGAGGAGTTGGAGATGAATCTAAGAAAACAAAGACATGGGTTTTGACGGGAACGTGGTTAGTAATAATAAAGTATCTTGTATTTCACATAGTTGTCACCACCTAATATATGCAGGAGGGTATTTTAAACCTATTTTTCCTCAATCCGCATCATATTTTTATTTTGTGTAAATCATGGAAAATATTCCACATTAGAATTTGTTAGAATTTTGTTTGTCAGCTTGTAACTAATTTAGACCCTGAGGTCAATCTCGAGGTCTAGAAGCACTAGAAATATACTCCTCGTAGAGGCAGAAAGGGTTAGTTTTGGATGGGACCTTAGATATTTTTGGTTTTTATGTAATTTTATCCATATTTAATATAGTAAACTAAGTCGAATGTCAGCCTTTGAATGTGAGAATTCCTGTGTATTTCTTAGTTGATGTCCATAATTTCCTCTCCTTGCATGCATGTGCTTCCTGTTATTTATTACATTATGTTTTCTTCATGTCTTTGAATTAGTGTATAATGGTTCAGAATTCATATTCTTATGCTCTGGCCATTGTTTTAGACATTCACCAAATGCTTCTTCCAAAGTTGGTGTAGAATTCATCCTTGCGGTGATCTACATTGATGTACTTTCATTGTTCTTCATTTTCCACCACACCCAAGTAGATTGACCGGGACCGAAGTGCTACCTTGGTCTTGCGGACAATTCCTTGTGCAAACTGCTCTGTGTTTCTTGGTATTTGCAACTCCATATCCCAATACATCTTCATCGTGTTTCAACCACCAACCCCTAAAATTCATTTCGTGAGAATATATCTGGTTGCTATGTATTTGTGAGAGATCCCTCTCAGGAAATATGGAAGCCAACTCCCTTCCCTAAAGCAGTTCTGCTATTACCTTGGGTTCCACCTTTCCACAACCTTTGGGTGAGATTTTGAGTGTTAACAAACTGGGGCCATTTTCGGGGACGAAATTGAAAATCATCCCTGTGAAAAAGGAAAAAATAATCTAAGGAGAAAGGGTTTCTGTGGGAAAATAGATACTCCTACATGTGAAAAAGGTTGTATCATTTTCTCTGGTGACTCCATTGAAAGATTATATAAGTTGACTCGACTGGGGAGACAGATGGTTAGAAACATAGATACAGGGAGAGGCTTCAAATCTCCCCTAGATATGAAAAAAAGGTTTATATATGACTGTTGATGGAAAACAATGGTCAAACATCAAGAAAGTCATGTCTCTTTTCACTTGGCGACTCCATTTTCTAAGAATCCATTCTTCGTAATGTTCTATGGAAGCTCCATTATCAAAGGGGGTTGCAAATTTTGAGGAGTTGATTTGGTTTCTCCACCATCAATATGACTTCTTGGGCTGTAAGGTATAATCTTATGAATCTTTCTATGATTATTGGTTATCCCAATCGAATACCTCCTCCAGATTTGAAAACATATCTACCAATATTCAAGGATCAAAAGGGTGATGATGTCGCCATTCATTTGTTTAGATTTCATAATCATATACATAAGTTGGGGGTTGGATGGAATGAGGACTCTTTAATGAAACTATTCAGGATTAGTTTAGAAGAAAATGATAGGTCATGGTATGAGGGATTACCATCAGGAAGTTTGTACTCCCTTAAATACTTTCATACAATATTTCACAAACATTTCAAACGTCAGTATCCTTCTCTGCTGTCAATTCAATATTGGTGCACACACGATAAAGAGTTCGTTGAAAATGTGAAAGATGAATGTGGTGATGATCAGTATTTGGATGAAGAGGTTTTAGAGATATTACATGAATACTCAGCTAAAAAATAAAGACAAACCAATTGCCATGATATTCAATAAAATTCCCAACAGTTAGAACTGTCTTCCTTGATTGATGTTGACATAGACCGAAGCTCTATCTCAACTAGTTATATCTCTCTTCCTGAAACTGATGATGATTTACAACATTCTTGTCATTCTCTCTGTGACCAAGAAAGAGGTTGGGACTGTCAATCAAATACTCCCTCATATTATTCAACTTCCAAAATTTTTATACAACAAGAGGATGCCCCTTCCCAATCAGAAAATTTCTCTTTGCAACCGCAATCTCTTCAAAGTTACAATACTTGTGTGATTGATTACATAGAAAATGATAATTATGGAAAATCTCAGTTTTGTGGTCCTCCCACATGTTTATTTTCTTGAATTGTAAGTAAAGGGAAATCATATTTTGAAACAATAGTTGAAGGAAGATGTTTTCTTGTTGATCAAATTCAAATTTCACCTGAATATTTACATGATTATATAAAACCCACTTTGCTTGTAGAAGATGATCAACCCAGTGATTTGAAAGGAGATGGTTGTACTAATTTGTTTTTTGAAGAATGCAATCAGCATGCCACAATTTATGTTAGTGAAGAAAACATCATTGCAATCCAAGATCAAAAGGATGAAAACACATTGGACAGTAAACATGTTGAAAGAGATTGTTTGCCTTTTTGTTTTTCTTCATTTGAGTGGTTGAAAAAGAGACTTAAAGTTTCTGATGAAAAACAAAAATTTGAGATTGTGGATTAGTGTATAAACTTCCTTGGAATGGATGATCAACAAGAAGAACAGTTATGCAATCAATCCCATCCTATAGAAAAACCAACAGTATCCAATGAAGAGTTGAATAAAAAAAGAAGAATATGAGGGTTCTCAAATAGATGTTTCTTTTTATTTTTCAAATTCAGATATTTTTTGTCAAAAGGAAATATACTTGCTTGATCTTGTTGAGGAACATAGTGATATTTCTTTTGAAATGCATGTAAAAAATGAAGTTGTAAAATCAGAAATTTTGAATGAATTTGTGGATGTCTTGGTTGAATATTGTCATGAGCATTCTTGTCAAGGATCTTTTGAAAAAAAATTTGACAATGTGCAAGAGGAGTTATACTTGGAACAACCTTCTCATGATAAGCAAATGATAGAATTTTTTTCTAGGATGTCATGTTTTTATGATCTTGTGGAAGAGTACATGGAGAAGCTCAGTAGGGGTAATGGTTGGTTATATTTCTACTATAAAGATCAATTTCTTTATTATAACCTTGTGCCATTAAGTCTGTCATCTCTATTTTTTATCAAGCATGAAGAGAAGGTTGGTTTATAGGATCATTTGATTTATTGGATTCATTGGAAGTCAGAAGTTACTTGACTGAGCATTGATTCTTAATAATTAGGGTAGGTAAGTAAATGTGAATAAGCTCGACATGGCAAGCATTTTCTTTCAGCAGTTTTAAGTATGAGTTTAGTTTCAATTTTAGTTACAAGTTCAAGTTTGTAGTTACAGTGGGTTTCCAGCCTTAAGAGTATGTACATGTGATAGGTTACAAGTTGACATGGGTTTGTTTGTAGAATGGTTTCAATGATGGTTACAAGTTAGAGCATGCTGGCAATTTCAAAAAAAATTGGGAGCCTACCAATGGATTTGGCACCTTGTCTATGAGTTTCTTTGCTACCTCACAGGGAGGATAGCATCCCTAGTTGGAGCCACTTGTAGGCACTATTTTTGTGCTAAGTAGTTGGAAAGGTATAGAACAGTGTTAGGAGAGATAGGGTCTACAACTTTTCATATCATATGGGCATGCACTAATTTTTTCATGTGCAGTTGGTGTTATTTCCTTTAAATTTCAAACTTTCATCAGCGAGTCGGCAGCTACAGGTTTGTCTGCTTGTGTGTTTATCAAAGTGTCCAAGTTTGTAAAGAAAAATGAGCCTGAAAACTCTTTAAGCAAAAGGAAAAATATTGTATATAAATTGGTGCAAAATTTTAGTTTTATAAACCAATGTTGGCCCTATATTCAATTTTATATTTTGGCCAAAAGTTTATTCAAAAAAAAAATTATTGGTCGCCCAAGGCTGAGGAGCCTATGGTCACATGGGGCCCAGGTACTCAACATATCAAAATGCACCATGAACAATCCAAGCATGAATTATTATAAAATTTCTTATTCCTTGGCATATAAAGGAAGCATTGGGGTATATAAACAATGAAAATACAAAGTTTCCATTGCATGTGGGATAATATCTTCATAAAAAAGAAGCACAAATATGAAAACGCAAGTGTAAGCGTGATATATAAATGGAAGCTGATTTAATGTCGAAGATAAGAGTGCGGTGGTAAGGAAAAGTATGCATGGCTATAAATTATTCCTCGAAAGTCCTCAGTCCACATTTCATATTGGATTTGGTTGTTGGTGAAAAGAGGAACCATATATAAGAAATTCTTGCAGAAAATGATCTTGAATGTGATGATTTTGGATCCATTTGTTTTTTGGATTCGGTGCTTCTTAGTACTTATATGGAGGAAATGGTCATATCTTCCATTTCTCATCATCTAATGAATACAAAAAATCCAGGTTACAGAAATAGAAGGTTGGTTATTCCATCAAAAAGCTTGGCGCATGGGCTGAGTATGTGGATGGATGCACTTGCTTGCTTTTGAAAAGAGGAATCTTCAAAGGATAAATAGCACATCTTTTTCACTATCTGGTCATTTGATAAATACTCCAATGCACCCTGGTGTCTTAGATTTTGTGCCATATAAAACTGACAGCCCAAAATATGGGATCAATATGCCTAAAAAATTATTTTATCCAAATCGTTCAGAATTGGTATTATATTTCAAGCATTATTGGAGTGAAATATCAAAGAAGGGAGGAATCTTCATAGCATATCTCTATGGAGGAACATCTTCATAGTTTGAAAATATGCTTAGCCGTTGGGGTCTTGTTCAGTTTATTAATTGCAGTGTAAACGGAAACATATCCGTGATGCATAGATGCAAAAAATTACCATGCAACCATAGAAAAATTCCTGGAATTATTCTTGAAGCAATTTGGATCGTGTTTAAATTCATGCAAACAAATGGTAAGATCAATGAAGTAGGTAAAGATCAAACTCAATTGCATCCAACTGCCAACATTAATTACACAAATACAGACAAGTGAGGATCAAAGAAATTTTCAAATCTGTGGAATAAACATGCTCGTGGTGAAAATAAAACCACATGTCCAGGTCGTATAGTTTGACCAAGTTGATCAACAATCCATATAAATTACACGCATTGAAAGAGAATTCGAGTTATGTTGGCCAAAAATAATATTGCTGAGTATGAGAGATGTTGTAACATTTGTGGAGATATTGTAACGTTTATCTATATTATATCGGCTATTAATATGATGGAGATCTTGTATTATGTAGGTTATTAATAAAATAAAAAGAGTTGTATTTTTATTCCATAGCTATATAAACACCATAATAATTAATAAAATCCAGAATCTCTTGCATAGAGACGAGAAGAAGCGAAGAATACTTGTACTTTTATTCACGGAAACCCCATAGAAATAGAAGAGCAATAGAAGAGCGATATATGGTAGGAAAAATGAAACGAATCAGCAAAGAGAATAAGAATGTCGACACTCTCCTCAATCAGTTGCATTAAACATGAATATAAAACTAATTATAATGTAATTCTCGATCTGATTTCTAAACAATTTTACACTATGAGGTAATAGTCACTTTATTTCATATGAACTGAGCAGCTTAATAATATTGATATACATCGCTGGATTTGAATTTGAAGTAACTTTATTTCATATGAACTGAGAAGCTTAATAATAATGAGATACATTTTCCACCATATTACTGGTGGTATAAGCTCCTGGATAAACAATACTAAAATCAGTTGCATTTGGATAGGAATGACCAATGCTCCATATTGCACTGGTTCCAAGAGATGCCATGAACGAAGAATAGTTGATCGTGATCTCATTTTCATTTTCATTAATGATCTCACCATATTTTCCATTTTCATAATGATCTCACCATATTTTCCAATTTCCCTTTTCATTGAGTTGTTGATTACATCACTAGAGGGGATACTGTTGGTACAACCAACATGTTTATTGGAAGAGCCAGGCATTTGCAGACTGGGAAATGTAAAATCCTGGGAGAAGTTGTCACTAGTGTGAGTAGAATAGCAATCAATACAGAGTTGAGAACAATAAATTAGCTATTTTTTGGTGGGGTCTACATCAATTCAAACTCATTATTTTGGTCCTGTAGTTGCTTATGCTTTAAATCCACTGAGTGCTGATTTTCTGCAGTGGCCCATGCACTGAAGACGTCATCAAGTGACTGTAGATACCCTTTACTAGGCATGACGTCCAATGGATTGGAAGATTGAAAACCCTTATAAACACTAAATTTCTATTGTATGTCTCATCGGATTGCAACAGGATACTAGATTTTGTAATGTTCTTGCCGTTGGATTCGGTGGAGGAGGAGCAAGGAAGACTGTTGATCTTTTTCTTGATGTAAGAGTTCCAATAATTCTTGATCTGGTTGTCTGTGCATCTAGGAAAATGGGAAGCAATTTGGGACCATCTGGGTCATTGCTGCCATTGCCATTCATTTTTCCAAATTAATGGACAGAAAGCTGGAATTTATGTGAACAATTTTTAATAGATAAATCAGAGAATAGAGGACAACGTCAAAGGTGTAGAAATGGATAAAAGGAAAAACTGTTACCCTGTTACCCAGAATAGAGTGTAGGTGTATGATCCCTCTTCTTGAAGTGAAATTGCATTGTGTTTAACGCCAGGTCTTAAGTAATTAATCCATCTCAATCTACAACTTTTTCAAGGCCATATTATAATAATATGGATTCTTCAGTGTATTCAAAAATAGAAATTGCTTCATTTTTTATATTGCACAAAATGAATAAAGAGATAAAAAAGTGAGCATGTTGTTAGATTCTCATATATATGGGCAATTAAATGAAAACACTCACTACAATTAAGTTAAACATTTCTAAATTAGCACTAAAGTGGTTGAATGTAGATAAACACAAGCTCCTTAGGAGGGCATTAGAAATGGTTTTATTGTACATTGTTTAGGAGGGCCTTGGGAATGGTTTTAAGACCATGTGCAAGGCCTCCTAAACAACCCATGATTTTAGGACAAGCTTGCACATGGTTTTAAAGCCATGTATGAGGAGATGTAATGTTGGTTCCTGAAAAGATAAAAAATATCATATGTTGGTGATAAATAATATTAAATATTAATAATAAAAATATTATATGTGGACCATAAATAATATTAAACATTAATAATAAAAATATTATATGTCGACCTTAAATAAAAGGATGTGTCTTTTGGTTTGAATCAAATCAAAAGCTCCTTGAGTTCATTAATTAATAAGAGGTTTTCATCTTGAGAGTTTTGATCCCTCTCGACGCTTGATATAACCTAGAAATTTTTTAAAACCTAAAATACAACAAAATTTTATATGGAGAACAAGTCAATACACGTGCTGGATTGAGCAAATGAATCAACGGTCAATATTCATTCCGCGGTGGCAAAGTGCAGGTGATTTAATCTTGTAAAGTTCGACAAAATTTTATTCAATGTGCAACTTAACACACATGTTCTTATCCCATGCCTTTGAAAATAAAATAAATGGTTTACAAGTATTCGTTGATGGAAAAGGCCGTGAGGTTAAGGATAAAGAAATATTTAAACATCAAAGGTCTTTTTTTGAAGATATTATTTGAACCATCTTAACCACATTCTATGTTGAAGATGATACTCTAGAGGCATTCATTGACCAAGTGTCTTCATCCTACTATAGATCATAGAACTTACATTAACTCTCTTGAGGATACTGTTCCAGGCATCATTACAAAACAACAAACATAAGAAGAAGCCTTATTCTCTAAAAATGATTGTTTTGGTGATTAACTTTCGGGACCTGTTTCCACCAAACCGAGAAGAATTTTTAGAAGCCGAGAGTTTTTTTTATCCAGCATAGACCAATAGACAATAAAATCTCCCAGTTTTTACACAACTACAATGGATTGAGAGAATCTAAGTGATATTTACAGGGATATTTTTCAGGTTTTCAAATGACTGTTTTAGTCATCAAATTCAAAGAACTGTTTACAAAAAATGAGAATGAATTTTTAGAAAATGAGAGAGTTTTTTGTTCATAACATGCCAATATTCAAAAAACTCCTTCCATTTTTACACATATTGGGATCATTGAAAGAATATTCAGAGTGTATTTTTCCAGAAATTTAAAGTTTACTGTTTGATTCATTAGTTTCAAAATCAGATCCTGAGGAGTTGGAGGTGAGTTTGAGAAAACGAAGAGATGGGTTTTGATGGGAATGTGGTTAGTCACAATAACCTCTCTCATATTTCATACAGTTGTCACCATCTGATATATGCAGGAGGGTATTTTAAACCTATTTTTGAGTAGTCCGCATCATATTTTTGTTTTGTGTAAATCATGGAAAATATGCCATGTTAGAGTTTGTTAGAAGTTTGTTTGTCATTTTGTAACTAATTTTGACCTTGAGGTCAGACTCAGGGGATAGAAGCACTAGAAATATACTCCCCGTAGAGGGAGAAAGGGTTGGTTTTGGTCGGGACCTAAGAGATTTTTGGTTCTTAAGTAATTTGATCCATTTTTAATACAAGAAATAGAACCGAATGTCGGCCTTTGAATGTAAGAATTCATGTGTATTTCTTAGTTGCAGTCCGTAATTTCCTCTCCTTATGTGCATGTGCTTCTTGTTATTTCTTACATTATTTTTTCTTCATGTCTTTGACTTAGTATATAATGATTCAAAATTCATATTCTTATGCTCTAACCATTGTTTTAGACATTCACCAAATGCTTCTTCCAAAGTTGGTGTAGACTTCACCCCTACGGTGCTATACATTGATGGACTATCACTGTTCTTCATTTTCCACCAGACTCGAACATATTTATCGCAACCAAAGTGCTACCTTTCTCTTTCGGACAATTCCTTGTGCATACTACTTTGTGTTTCTTGGTATTTTCTTGGTATTTTCAACTGTATAGCCCAATATATCTTCACCATGTTTCACCCACAAACCCCTGAAATTCATTCTGTGGCAATATATATGGCCTTGTTATGTATTTGTGAGAGACCCCTATTTGGAAATAGGGTAGCCATATCCCTTACGTGAAGTGGTTCTGCTGTTTCCTCTGGTTCCACCTTTCTGCAACCTTTGGGTGCAATTATGAGTGCTAACAAATGGGCGTCGTTGTTGGGGACGAAATTGAAAATCAACCCTGAGAAAAGTGACAAAGATTCTTAGGAGAAAGGGTTTCTATGGGAAAACAGAGACTCATGCATGTGAAAATGGTTGTATCATTTTCCCTGATGACTCCACTAAAATATTATGTAAGTTGACTCCACTAGGGAGATCGGTGGTCAGAAAGACAGATATGTGGAGAGGTTTCAAAACTCCCCTGGTTATGAACGAAAGGTTTAGATCTGACTGTTGATGGTAAAAAATGGTCAGACATCAAGAAGTTCATGTCTCTTTTCACCTGGCGATTCCATCTTCGAAGAATCCATTCTTCATAATGTTCTATGGCAGCTCCACTATCAAAGGGGGTTGCAAATTTTGAGGAGTTGATTCAGTTTCTCCACCATCAATATGACTTCTCGGGGTGTAAGGTATGCTCCTATGAATATTGCTATCATTCTTGGTTATCCCAATCAAATAGCTCATGTAGATTGGAAAAAATATCTTCCAATATTCAAGGATCAAAAGGGTGATGATGCTGCCATTGATTTGTTTAGATTTCATAAGCATATACATAAGCTGGGGGTTGGATGGCATGATGACTCTTTAATGAAACTATTCAGGATTAGTTTAGAAGAAATTGTTCTGTCATGGTATGATGGATTACCATTAGGAAGTTTGTCCTCCCTTAAAGACTTTCATATAGTATTTCATGAACATTTCAAACATCAATATCATTCTCTGCTATAAATTCAAAATTGCTGCACACATGATAAAGAGTTCATTGAAAATGTGAAAGATGAATGTGGTGATGATCAGTATTTGGATGAAGAAGTTTTACAGATCTTACATGAATACTCAGATAAAAAAGAAATATAAACCAATTGCCATGATATTCCAGAAAATTCCCAGTAGTTAGTACTGTCTTCCTTGACTGAAGTTGACATACACCAAAGCTCTGTCTCAACTGACTATATATCTCTTCCTGAAACTGATGCTGATTTGCAACATTCTTGTCATTCTCTCCGTGACCAAGAAATAGTTTGGGACTGTCAATCAAATACGCCCTTACATTATTCAACTTCCGGAATTTTGTTACAAGAAGAGGCTTCCCCTTCCTTATCAAAAAATTTCTCTTTGCAACCGCAATCTCTTCAAAGTTACAATACTTGTGTGATTGATTACATAGAAAATGATAATTATGGAAAATCTCAGGTTTGTGGTCCTCCCACATGTTTATTTTCTGGAATTGCAATTAAAGAGAAATCATATTTTGAAATAATGGTTGAAGGAAGACCTTTGCATGTTGATCAAATTCAAATTTCAGCTGAAGATTTACATGAATATACAAAACCCTCTTTCCTTGTAGAAGATGATCAACCCAGTGATTTGAAAGGAGATGGTTGTACTAATTTGTTTTCTGAAGAATGCAATCAGCATGCCACAATTTTTGTTAGTGAAGAAAACCTCATTGCAATCCAAGATCAAAAGGATGAAAAAGAAGTGGACTGTAAACATGTTGAAAGTGACTATTTTCCTTTTTGTTTTTCTTCATTTGAGTGGTTAAAAAAGAGACTTAAAGTTTCTAATTAAAAACAGAAATTTGAGATTATGGATGAATGTATAAACTTCATTGGAATGGATGATGAGCAAGAAGAACAGTTATGCAATCAATCCCAGCCTATAGAAAAACCATCAGTATGCAATGAAGAGTTGAATAACAAAGAAGAATATGAGGGTTCTCAAATGGATATTTCTTTTTGTTTTCCAAATTTAGAATTGTTTTGTCAAAATGAAATCTACTTGCTTGATCCTGTTGAGGAACAGAGTGATATTTCTTTTGAAAATGAAGTTGTAAAATCAGAAATTTTGATTGAATTTGTGGGTGTCTTGGTTGAAGATTGTGATTAGAATTCTTTTCAAGGATCTTTTGAAAAACAATTTGACAATGTGCAAGAGGAGTTACACTTGGAACAACCTTCTCATGGTAAGCAAATGATAGAATTTTTTGAAGTCTTTCATGTTTTTTATGATCCTATGGAACAGTACATGGAGAAGCTCGGTAGCGGTAATGGTTGGTTATATATCTATTGTAAAGATCAATTTCTTTATTATAACCTTGTGCCATTAAGTTTTTCATCTCTGTTTTTTATCAAGCATGAAGAGAAAGTTGGTTTATGGAATCATTTGCTTGATTGGCTTCACTTGAATTCAAAAGTTACTTGATTGAGCATTGATTGTTAGTAACTAGGGTAGGTAAGTAAATGTGAATAAGCTTGACATGGCGAGCATTTTCTTTCAACAGTTTTTAGTATGAGTTTAGTTTCAGTTTTAGTTACAATTTCATGTTTGCAGTTACAATGGGTTTCCAGCCTTCATTGTATGTACAGGTGACAGGTTACAGCTTGACATGGGTTTGTTTGTGTAATGGTTTCAGTGATGGTTACAAGTCATATCATGCTAGAGATTTTAGAAAAGTTTGGGAGTCATCCAATGGATTCGATAGCTCGTCTACGGGGTTCTTTGCTACCTCATAGGGAGGATAACACCCCTAGTTGGAGCCACTTGTAAGTAGTGTTTTTGTGCTAAGTAGTTGGAAAGGTATAGAACAGTGTTAGGAGAGATAAGGTATGCAAATTTTCATATCATATGACCATGCACTAATTTGTTTATGCTACAGTTGGTGTTATTGCCTTTTAAATTTCAAACTTTCATCGGCAATTCTAGAACTCCAAGTTTGTCCATTTGGTCGTTTATCAAAGTGTCCAAGTTTGGCAAAAAAAATGAACCTGAAAACTCTTTCAGCAAAAGGAAAAACATTTTTTATAAATTGGTGCAAAAAATTAGTTTTATAAACCAATGTTGGCCCTATATTCAATTTTATATTTTGGCCAAAGGTTTATTTTATAAACAAATTATTGGTCGGCCAAGGATGAGGAGCCTATGTTCACATGGGGCCCAAGAATTCAACATATCAAAGTGCACCATGAACAATCCAACCATCAAGTCTTATAACATTTCTTATTCCTTGGCATATAATGGCAGCATTGGGGTATATAAACAATGAAAAGACAAAGTTTCCATTTCATGTGGGATAATATCTTCATAAAAAAGAAGCACAAATATCAAAACACAAATGTAAGCGTGATATATAAATGGAAGCCGATTTAATGTTGAAGATAAGAGTCCAGTGGTAAAAAGAAGTATGCATGGTTGTAAAGCCTTCCTTGAAAGTCCTCAATCCACGTTTCATATTGGATTTGGTTGTTGGTCAAAAGAGGAACCATATATAAGAGATTCTTGCAGAAAATGATCTTGAATATGATGATTTTGGATCCATTTATTTTTTGGATTCGGTGCTTCTTAGTACTTATATGGAGGAAATGGTAATATCTTCCATTTCTAATCATCTAATGAATACAAAAAATCTAGGTTACAGAAATAGAAGGCTGGTTATTTCATCAAAACAATTGGCGCATGGGATGAGTATGTGGATGGAGGCACT
>LPNX010187217.1:82536-116376 GCA_001517045.1 Pseudotsuga menziesii
ATGCTTAGCCGTTCGGGTCTTGTTCAGTTTATTAATTGCAGTGTAAATGGCAACATATGGGCTGGTGCAAGCTAATGTTGGTCACTTATGACCCCTTTCGTTGTAATGGACTTCTGGAAAACCAAAAATCCGAACGCCAAAAAGAAATATTAGAGGTACCTACACAAATTTTTGGAATATGGCATAAGAATATGAAACGTGGACAATCGGATTTCCTTCCGGAATTTATAACTTTTATTTATGGAAATTGAGTATAAATCCCAAAAAACAAGGTTCTTTTAAAGTTGGTATGTTAATGTTTTCCAAAAAATAATTAATATGTTTGCATTGGTCCACTTGTTTGGTATGCAAATGGTGGACTTTTGTGAAAAATATTATATAGAGTTGTAGATAACAGGTGTGTCTAGTGAAGCGTTATTTTTCCATATTTATTTATGTTATATATATTTTTTCAAATTAAGGAAGTCAGTGACGCCCTAAACTGACAAGGTGGAGCGTTGGTCCACCACATCTTGGTCTTAACATAGTTAATGAATGATTTTTTTTTAGGATGTAGGTCTTTGTGTCTTCTTGTGCGGGTTATTTTTTTTTTCTAAATAGGCAAGCCATTCAAAACTTATAGCTGAAGAAAATAACCTAACTTTTGTCTTAGATTGACGTTAGTCCATTTAAAATTAAACAAAAAATAGAAAAAGATAATAGATTTAAATAAAAATTACATATTCAGAATCTACAGATAGAGTTACACAAGTGTGTTAATTTTAATTAGCAGTGGACAAGCGTGGCATATGCAAAATCATGCATGAAATAGGAGAAGTGGTACAAAACATGTTTTATGTCATAAGATAGTCCAAACCACTTGGTTTGGCAACCCGAACCTAAAACCAAAGCAGGCAAGTCAAGCACCACATAGGTTGCAAAAAAGGTGCCCTCCAAAGTTCTAAATTTAAGTCACGCATGTACATAGTTTAAAACAAAACGCGCACGCACTAGAAGCGCAATCGCGCTAGTTTGTGTGCACACATTAAAGACGTGTGCGCACACTTGTTAAGTAAAAACTTTGTTTTGATTTTGTTTTGATGAGGATCACGATGACTATGACTATGATGACGATGATTATGATGACAATGATTATGATGATGATGATGATGATTACGATGATGAGAATGATGACGTTGATGATGACGATGATGATGAGGAGGAGGATGATGATGACTATGATGATGAACAATGATGGTGATGATGATGAGGATGACGATAACAATGACTATGGCTATGATGATGGTGATTATGATGATGATGATGATGATTGCGATGATGATGACGATGTTGATGACGACGATGATGATGATGATGATGATGATGATGACTATGATGATGACTATGATGATGAAAATGATGGTGATGATGATGATGACGATGCTGACGATGATGAGGACCAATGATGATGATGATGATGATAAGTATGATTTCAATGATGATGACGAGGATGGTGAGTATGATGATGATGATGAGGATGAGTATGATGATGACGATGACGACGACAATGACAATGATCATGAACAATGATGGTGATGGTGATGATGATGATGATGAGGACGAGGATGATGCTGATGACGATGATGATGAGGAACAATGATGATGATAATGATAGGTTTAGTTGAAACTTTGCTTTGATTTTATTTTCAATCATTTGCAATGGAATGATGATGAGGAGGAGGAGGATGATGACAATGATGATGATGAAGATGATGACTATGATGATGAGGATGATGATGATGATGAGGATGATGATGATGATGACGACGACGATGATGATGGTGATGATGATGATGATGAACAATTATGGTGATGATGATGATGATGAGGAAGAGGATGATGAGGATGATGATGATGATGATGAACGATGTTGGTGATGATGATGATGTTGATGATGATGATGACAATGATGATGATGAGGATGATGACTATGATGAATATGATGAGGATGATGATGATGATGATGATGATGATAACGATGATGACAATGATGATGAACAATGATGGTTATGATGATGATGACGATGACGATGATGATGAGAATGAGGATGAGGATGATGATGATGACGATGATGATGAGGAACAATGATGATGATGATGATGATAGGTTTAGTTGAAACTTTTCTTTGATTTTATTTTCAAGCATTTGCAATGGAATGATGATGAGGAGGAGGAGGATGATGACAATGATGATAATGATGAGCAGGATGATGATGATGATGATGATGATGATGATGATGATGATGATGATGATGATGGCGATGATGATGATGGTGGTGATGATGATGATGATGAAAAATGATGGTGATGATGATGATGAGGATGATGAGGATGATGATGATGATGATGATGATGACGATGACTATGACTATGATAACGATGATTATTATGATCATGATGATGATTGCAATGATGAGGATGATGATGTTGATGACGACGATGATGATGATGATTAGGATGATGATGACTATGACGATGAACAATGATGGTGACGATGATGATGATGATGACAATGACGATATGATGATGATGATGATAATGAGTAGTATGACTATGATGATGATGATTATGATGATGATTACGATCATGAGCATGATGATCAGTATGATGGTGATGATAACGAAGATGGCGATGATGATGATGAGGATGAGGATGATGATGATGAGGAGGAGGAGGAGGAGGAGGAGGAGGAGGAGGAGGATGACTATGATGATGATGATGATGATGAGGATGATGATGACGATGACAATGAAGATGAGGATGAGGATGAGGATGATGATGATGATGACGATAATGATGAACAATGTTGGTGATGGTGATGATGATGATGACAATGATGATGATGAAAATGATGACTATGATGATGGTGATGAGGATGATGATGATGATGATGATGATGATGATGATGATGACAATGGTGATGAACAATGATGATGGTGATGAGGATGACGATGACGACGATGATGATAGGTTTAGTTGAAACTTTTCTTGGATTTTATTTTCAAGAATTTCTCAAGGAATGATGACGATGATGACGAACAATGATGAGGAGGAGGAGGAGGAGGAGGATTATGATGATGATGAGGATGATGACTATGATGATGAGGAGGAGGAGAAGGATGAGGATGATGACTATGATGATGATGAGGAGGAGGAGGAGGAGAAGGATGGTGAGGATGAGAATGAGGATGATGACGATGACAATGATGATGGACAATGATGATGAACAATGATGGTGATGATGATGATGATGATGTTGAGGAACAATGATGATGATGATAGGTTTAGTTGAAATTTTTCTTTGATTTTATTTTCAAGCATTTGCAATGGAATGATGATGATGAACAATGATGATGATGATGACAATGATGATGATGACTAAGACAATGACGACGACGATGATGATGATGCTGACGATGATGATGATGATGAAAAATGATGGTGATGATGATGATGATGATGATGATGATGATGATGATGATGATGATGACGACGACGACGATGATCACAATGACTATGACTATGATGACGATGATTATTATGATGATGATGATGATGACGACGACGATGATGATCACAATGACTATGACTATGATGACGATGATTATTATGATGATGACGATGATTATTATGATGATGATGATGATTACGATGATGAGGATGATGATGTTGATGATGACGATGATGAGGAGGAGGAGGAGGATGATGATGACTATGGCGATGAACAATGATGGTGACGATGATGATAATGATGATGATGACAATGATGATGACGATGATGATGATAATGATGATCATGAGTAGTATGACTATGATGACGATGATTATGATGATGATTACAATGATGAGGATGATGATGACTATGATGGTGATGATAATGATGACGACGATGATGATGATGGGGATGATGATGATGATGATGATGACGACGAGGATGATAATGATGAAGATGATGATGATGAGGATGATAATGATGAAGATGAGGAGAAGGAGGATGACTATGATGATGATGAGGATGATGATGATGATGATGATGATGAAGAATGTTGGTGATGGTGATGATGAGGATGATGACAATGATGATGATGATGATGATGATGATGATGATGATGATGATAAAGACAATGATGATGAGCAATGATGGTGATGATGATGATGACGATAATGATGAGGGTGCGTATGAGGATGACGATGATGATGATAGGTTTAGTTGAAAATTTGCTTTGATTTTATTTTTAAGCATTTTCAAAGGACTGATGATGATGACCAAGACGATGATGATGAACAATGATGATGATGATGAGGATGATGACTATGATGATGAAGATGATGATGATGATGAGGATGAGGATGACGACGATGAAAATGATGATGAACAATGATGGTGATGATGATGATGATGATGTTGAGTAACAATGATGATGATAGGTTTAGTTGAAACTTTGCTTTGATTTTATTTCCAAGCGTTTGTAAAGGAGTGATGATGATGACCATGACTATGATGATGATGATAAGGATGAAAGTAGTGGTATAGACTATATTGTAAAAATACTCAAACATGTGTGAATACGGAGTCATTGTTGAAGAATGTTAGTCATTAAATGAGATAAATGTTAGTGAGTAAATGCTCTAAATGTTAGGCAGAAGCGTGCACGTGTCTAATTGTGCGTGTGCATAAAATCATGCATGCAGTCTTATAAATGCATGTATGTGCTCAAATACACATGCATGCACCTGTTATTAGTTAAAAAAACAAAGATCTGGATTCCCGGGATTGCTACCAATTTTCACGGGTTTTATATAGTTGTTTGCATGTTTTGTGCTCCTGAACTCTAAAATTTGGCTCACACTCCATCGCCACTCTTTGATCTATTAGATAGAATTTCACTCTTGGAATATGACAAACATATTCAATGGTCTTGGATGTTAGTGGAAATATTCAAACTACAATTTTTCATTGCAAGAAGAGATCATTTTGAATAGGTATGGTGAATTGTAAATAATTGTTTTAATTCACAAGCTTTCAGATCATTTCATTGATTTATGTTTTATGATATGCCTACAACAATATCTCTCTCATAGACAACATTTAATTTCACAAGAATAAATCCCAAATTCACATCTAAACAAGTCTCATATTCTCCATACAAGATGAAGTATGCAATGTTAACTAATTTACATTTGCAAATGAATATATTTTGATTTCACACAATGATGGCATAGATGAAGTTATCTCTTGAGACTCTTTAATTAAAAAAAAAAACATTTGAATTAATCATGGGAGAGGGTCCATATTGAATAGTTCACCAGGTTGTCCATATTATCTATACAAGATGAAGTATGCAATGTAGACCAATAATCATTTGCACATGAATATATTTTAATTTCCCACAAGGATTGCATAGATGAGGTTCTCTATTGAGACTCTTTAATTTTTATAAAAACTGTGGAAGAATTCATGGGAGAGGGTTCATATTGAACAGTTCACCAACTTGTCCATGCTCTCCTCTTCATGCTAGATTTATCATAACATGCGTTTGAGCTTGACAGGGATGCCTCTACCTCAACGATTTATCCTTTTTTGAGGAATTTGAAACCTCCTCATTGTGTAATTAGTCAATTTATTCTCTTAATAGTTAAGTTGTAACTTAATGAGTGTAATTTATTTAATTTATTCCCAAGACATCCAAACACCAAATTGTATCTTCCCTCACAACTAATGTGGCATATTATGTGTAATGTCATCTCGTCTGAAGGTGTTGGAAATGAAGAATATTTCACTCATATTATTTTGACTTCCAATACTTTTTGAACATAAAGGAAGTCATAATCCTATAGCTATAATATCTACAAACTTGACTCTCTTTACTTGACTCAAATAGAGTGTATAATTGAAAATTTGGTTTGAACATAAAGAGAAACCTTTAATTAGTGTTTATGTATCAATGCCAATAATTACCATACTAACATATCTGTAATTTAGTTAATTATGTTGGAACGCGTCATGTTTATTGTATAATGGAAATAATACCTTATTTTTTGCTTCTTATGCAGGGGTAGACCTCATAGTTTTGATAAAGAAACCTTTGGAGATAGGAAACTCATGTAAGAGAGCAATAAAAACTAGAAGGAATATGCCCATTGACAAGGAAAATGAGGTAAAAGAAAAGTCCAGGTTGGAAATAGATAGAGCGAGACATGGTCTAGAAATTTCCACTAATGCTGCGATCAATCCTAACAGAGTTGATGACATGAAAACCTCTACTTTAGAACCACGGGTGAAGCGATTTCATCCAACAGACCCAACTCAAGTTCGAACATCAACACAGTCTCCAACCAACAATACATCAATGAGCCATGTTGAAGCTCTTGAAGAGATATGTATATTGAGTGACCCTGAGTATGAAGGAATGGACCTAGGAGAAATGATTAATTTGAAATCTCCCCAAGAATACCACAACCATGTCGAGTACACTCCCAATATGGATAGACATGTGAATGAAGCACCACAACAAAGAATCACTGGGATCCGTAGCAAATTAATGAAGGAATATTTTGAATCCAAAGGCGATCCAAGTAAATGTCAATTATTACTATGTTTGTTAAAGACAAATTGTTTAGTTGTTGTTAGGATAATTTTGGGCTTAAATATGGTTAGAAGTTCAGAGGATAACAATCATATTGTTAGAAATATCCAATCTGCTTTTAATGCAATTTGGAAGACGTCCCATACTAAATATCTTTGTGTGGCTCGTCATGTGTTATGAGAATCAGTTGTAAGCAAGTCCACAAAACAACATCGCTCCTTTCACACACTTCTCAGATACTTAAATTAAATAAGAAAACTATTTTGAAGTACTCTGTGATAAGAGAAAATATGCAGACTCCAGGTGGAAAATATTGTCGGGATTTTGTCGGCAGGTTTCCTCGTCAAGATATGAAGCCAATTGATTTTGTTGAAGACTTAGTAAAAATGTTATGGCATGATCATACTGGACCTTCATCTAATAAAAGAGTTGTGCTAAATCTGAGAAAAGGTTCTACTGAACGTGAACCCAACGTCAAACACTTCCTTGACACAACACATACTGAACTCTATGAGAGATTCAGGAATGAGCACACATAATTGAACCTAGGCCAAAGGTCCTTTGAGAAATGTAAACCATGGTACATTCGTATATGCATTGATCAAAACATGTGCTGTTGTAGATACCATGTAGAATATGAAAAAAAATTATACACATATAAACATATATTTTGTGATTTGCATACTAACCTTGAGCAAGGCTGCAATGAATCTATAATACCACTGAATGCATCAAGAGATTTTATCATCAACATCATGTGTCCAAGGCATGAAGGATGAAAATACTATGGAAAATAATGTCTATATGGGAATTGTTCCAGGTGCAGTGGGTTTTCTCTTTTGAACCGTTACATTCATGGAAGCGATGAGAATCAATTTGGCAATATGAACATGGAGATATAGAGATTCAAGTATGTAACCTATCAATCAGATAGTGCGAAGGAAAGTTAAAAGATTGCATTGGTGAAGTAACAGGTGCAAATGATTATTGCATGTTTTTCCTCTTACATGTTCAGTTTCTACATATACATTCTTTAAAGGTCACATTATAATATGACCCTTGTTTTCATGGCAATAGGTACGAGTATGTGATTTTTTGATGGAGTTATACAAGAAAACCGGGCAGTATGTTCAACATGTGCATGTAGCGCGATGCCAGGATGAGAAGTACAGAAAATGCAGGGACAATTTTCGCATTGGGACCATATTGTAAATTGTGGATTTTGTAGAAAACTACACCCTTCAGCCACAAAATCAAATTCAGAGCCAATACTACCATTCCGACCAAGTCAACATCATGGTACATATTACGTATAGGCATGGCCCTGAGAGCAGCATTAACAACAAGATAATACAGAAGGAGACAAACTTTTACAAAAGTGATGACAGATTCCATGATCTACATTATGTGCAACAATGTTTTTGAATTTTCTATGATCAACTAAAGGAGGGAGATATATAGATGGATCAACATTGGATATGGTCAGATGGTTGTGCAGGCCAGTTCATAAATGTCTGAATCTTCTAATGGATGAGTATGTTACATAAGACTTATAATGTGCTATAGATATGGAACTACTTTGAGACCCGGCACGGCAAAGGTGAGCATGAAGGGGTTGGTACATGCATCAAGACCACAATATGAAGGGAGGAGATGAGGTTTACCAAAAACCCCCATACCAAAGATGCAGAATCCATAGTTCAATGGTGCTTTGCAACAATGTCAGACCGAACTAAAGTGCAACATACATCAACAGGGGTAGGAAGGCCACTTAGGAATTATTGGGATGTGGTTGACATAGATCGATCACGTCCCTATAGTTGTGGCACATTACAAGGAGCACATGGATTTCCTTTGGTTCAAAGCTCAAACAAACTCCTATTTGAAATATGGATGCGGAAACTTGCTTGATTTTGTAGCCCTTGTAGCAGTGGTGAATGGAATGAATGTAAATGCATGGATCGGGTTGATGGTTGGGATCGCGTGTCACATGTAGAAGACCCATGTGTAGTTGTTGAAACAACCCCCTAAGAGGAGGGTCAGTCAGCAATTTCGATAGACTACGACCATATCTTAGATATTGTACAACCAGGACACATATATGCAGTTGTTGCCCCGAAAGACAATGAATGGGGAATGGATTATTGGTTGGCATGAAGCATTCGAGGTAAGAAAATCCTGAATGGATCATTGATTGATGATGAAGGAAATGAATTTCCCATTGGATCGATGGTGGTTGAGGGTGAATATATTACACTAGATGGGAAATCAAGAAGAACTAGTGGGAATGTATTCATGGATTACAAACCAAGTTCTGTGGTCTATCACTTCACAAAATTGATTGTTGGCATGAACATACATCTATAGACAATGTCAAACAAGAAATAAACCAATGTACATTGCTTCTTGCCTCATTCATATCACGAGAGATTAATGGAGTCAATTAGCAACAGAGAGGATCCAGATGGCTATATTAAATGTGATTGGGTAATTGTGCTTACACTCTACTTGGGGAAACCCTATTTTTCAAAATTTGGCCTAGAGGCATGCCCGAGTCATGTGGAGTCGAGTGGGAGGCCACCCTGGGCATAATCCCGTGCCACGATCCCAACAAAACCGATGGTTCATCCATCAGATCCTCGGTCAATGTTCTATGGCGAGTTGTGGAAGAGGCTTAAGCATGTGAGTAAGTGCATTTGACTTGTGCATTACTCTTTCATCTCTAAATTTTAATTTCTATTCTAGTAAGTTTTTATCCTTCTTCTATTTGAGTCAATAATTATAATTGAATGTGAAAGCAGAAGGTATAACACAAAGAAAGGTCAAAGAGTTGTTCATGTTTAAGAGATACATTTTATATCATATACCATAGCTAAATACACCCATGTTAAGTCTTCTGGGACAACTTGAATTATATCTTTCCAAGTAACATTTCTTCTATATTTTTTTGGAGAAATATTGTTCCTTGCTTGCTTGCATATTAAGTGTTCCAATCGAGACATAGTTGGCGGTAGAGATATGAGATCGTATACTTCATTCCACATCGATGGAAAACAAATCACATTCCAGAGATATCAGAGTTGGACTTGCTCACTATGGAGTATGACACATGAGTAGCATCACAAATTTTTATTCATTATGTCACGTATAATAATCATGCCCAATATTTGTTGTGTTGGACCCAAATCCTTCATTTCAAATTGACTTCCCAAGTCCTTCTTCAACATTTTAATCATGCTCTTAACATGCCCAACAATTACCCTATCATCCCGGACCAAGAGTGACCAAGTGTCCCTGAACGACATTTTCATGTGACTTCCAACTCGCCATAACTTGGAAGCCGGAGGTCGGATCGATGAGCTATTGATTCTGTTGGTCTCATGGCATGCCATTACCTCTAGTGGGCCCTCTCCACTATGTTTTCGTGGCCAAGTGACTTCAATGTGCATCGGTTTCGAAAACTAGTGTTTTTCTCAGTTACCTTCAACGCAACTCTCGCATTGGTGGGTCAACTCTTCAAAACCATCCATCGTTCCAGTCTTGGTGGTGTTCCCATATCAACATTATCCATACACAACTGTCAGAGGCAATGACATGCAATATTGCTTCTCCCTTTGGTTTTTCACTGCTGGACCAAGAATGACCAAGTGTCCTTGAACGAAATTTTCATGCGACTTCCAACTCAACATAACTCGGCAACCAGAGGTCGGATTGACGAACCGTCAAATATGTTGGTCTCCTAGCATGCCGTTACCTCTAGTGGGCCCTATCCACTACATTTTTATGGCCCAGTGACTTCAATGTCCATCAATTTCATAAACGAGGGTTTTACTCACTTTCCTTCAATGCAACTCTTGCATTGGTGGGTCAACTCTGTAAAACCCTCCACTATGCCAGTCTTGGTAGAATTTCCATATCGGCATCAGCCATACACACTTGTTGGATCCAACAACATGCAATCTTGCTGCTCCATTTGGTTTTTCGCTCCTGGACCGAGAGTGACCATGTGTCCTTGAACAACATTTTCATGCGACTTCCAACTCGACATAACTAAGAAACCATAGGTCGGATCGACGAGTCGTCAACTCCGTTGGTATCCTAACATGCCATTACCTCTATTGGGCCCTCTCCACCATGTTTTCATGGCCCAGTGACTTCAATGTGCATCGGTTTCGTAAACTAGGGTTTTGCTGAGTTTCCTTCAATGCAACTCTCGCATCGGTGGGTCAAATATACAAAACCCTCCACCGTGCTAGTATTGGTGGTGTTCCCATATTGGCATTGGAAATACACACCTGTCAAAGCCAATGACATGCAATATTGTTGCTCTGTTTGGTTTTTACCTCCTGGACCGAGAGTGACCAAGTGTCCATGAACGACATTTTCATGTGACTTCCAACTTGACATAACTCGGAAACCAAAGGTCAGATCGATGAGCCATCGACTCTGTTGGTCTCCTAGAATTACATTACCTCTAGTGGGCCCTCTCCACCATGTTTGCATGGCCCAATGACTTCAATGTGCATCAGTTTCATCAACTAGGGTTTTGCCGAGTTTCCATCAATGCAACTCTCGCATTGGTGGGTCAACTCTGCAAAACCCTCCACCGTGCCAGTCTTCATTAGAGGAAATTTCAACTCAAAATGGGACTCCTAAAATGGATTCATAAAATAATAGTTAAAATAATAAAATAATATTTATTAATTTTGGAGGAAGAAAAGAAAAAAACTACTTTTTTGTTTGTATTTTTGACATATCTCCCTGTGTTTTTGCTCAAATTTCGACCGGGAGAGCGCGTTGGATGTGGAATTAAATTCCGCATCCAACGAGTACCCACTCGACATACTTTTGACGGACCCTGCTACCCCAAAAACAAGAAATACTTGAAAAAATGGAATGATGACATCATCATTCCATTTTTTCAGGTATTTCTTGTTTTTGTGGTAGCGGGGTCCGTCAAAAGTATGCCAAGTGGGTACTTGTTGGATGCGGAATTAAATTCCACATCCAACGAGCTCTCCCGATTGAATTTGAGTAAAAACACATGGAGATATGTCAAAAATACAAACCAAAAAAGTAGTTTTTTTATGATACCTATCCCCAAATTTATATTTAAAAAGTGTTTAAAACCTATATGGTATTTCAAATTTAAAGAGATTTCATTGGCTAACACATGATGACATGGAATTTGAATAAAAGTTAAAAGGCCCATTTTGAGTTGAAATTTCCTCTAATGGGTATTGTTCCCATATCAACATTATCCATAGATACCTGTCAGAGGCCAATGGCATGTAATCTTGTTGCTCTGTTTGTTTTTTCACTCTCGGACTGAGAGTGACCAAGTGTTCGTGAATGAAATTTTCATGCGGATTCCAACTTGACATAACTTGTAAACCATAGTTCGAATCGACGATCCGTTGACTCCGTTGGTCTCATGGCATGCCATTACCTCTATTGGGACCTCTCCACTGCATTTGCATGGCCCAGTGACTTCAATGTGCTTCGATTTCGTAAATTAGGTTTTTGCTTTGTTTCCTTCAATGCAACTCTCGCATTGGTGGGTAAAATTTGCAAAACCCTCCACCGTGCCAGTCTTGGTGGTTTTCCCATATAAGAATTGGCCATACAAACCTATTGGAGCCAACATCATGCAATCCTACTGCTTCGTTCGGTTTTTCTCTCCCGAATCAAGAGTGACCAAGTGTTAGTGAATGACATTTTTATGTGACTTCCAAATCGACATAACTTGGAAACCGAAGGTCAGATCGATGAACCGTCAACTTCGTTGGTCTCTTGGCATGCCATTATCTCTATTCGGCCCTCTCCACCATGTTTGCATGGCCCAGTGACTTCAATGTGCTTCAGTTTCATAAACTAGGGTTTTTCTTAGTTTCCTTCAATGAAACTCTCGCATTGGTGGGTCAACTTTGCAAAAACCTCCATTGTTCCAGTCTTCGTGGTGTTCCCATATCGACATTGGACATACACACCTATCAAAGCCAATTACATGCAATCTGGCTGATCCATTTGGTTTTTCACTCCCGAACCGAGAGTGACCAAGTGTCTGTGAACAACATTTTCATGCGACTTCCAACTCGACATAACTCGGCAATTCAAGGTTGAATCGAGGAGACATCAAATCCATTGGTTGCCTGGCATTCCATTACCTCTAGTGGTACCTCTCCACAATGTTTTCATGTTCCATTGACTTCAATGTGCTTCGGTTTCGTAAACTAGGGTTTTGCTCAGTTTCCTTCAATGCAACTCTTGCATTTGTTGGTCAACTCAGCAAAACCCTCCGTTGTTCCAGTCTTGGTGGAGTTCCCATATCGGCATTGGCCATACACACCTGTCGGAGCCAACGACATGCAATCTTGCTGCTCCATTTTTTTTTCGCTCCCGGACCAAGGGTGACCAAGTGTCCCTAAATGACATTTTCATGCGACTTCCAACTCGACATATCTTGGAAATTGGAGGTCAGATTGATGAGCCGTCTACTCCGTTGGTATCCTGGCATGCCATTACCTCTAGTGGGCCCTCTACACCGCATTTGCATGGACTAGTGACTTCAATGTGCTTCATTTTCATAAACTAGGGTTTTACTCAATAGCTTTATTGATGTTGTAATTTGTTGTAATAAGAGGTTTTGGATATGTTATATGCTTGGAAAGAGTTCCCTATCGGATGTATATTCATGGTATTAACGTACACTTGGACTAGGGTTTATTTTTTTGGGTTTCCTTGTGATATTAGGATGAAGATAAGTCAAATATTGGACCATAGTGACCACCTTCACACACATGTTGAGGAGAAGCAAATGAACATAGTAACCACCTTGGCACACATATTTAGGATAAGCATTGGAGCATTGTAACCACCTCTGACACATATGTCGAGGAGAATTGGGAACAAGAAGCTGTGGTACACAACTAGAGTAGGAATTAATTACATGAGGAAACTTGGATATGCATGAAGACGCTAGGATTTATATATGGAAGTAAACCTTAGATAAGGAGATATAATACTAGAGGAATTGATGGTTTTCTTGCAGAATATATAGCTCCTGTTGTGAAGGAAAAGAAGGTAGAATTAGGGTTCCAACCCTGTAGAAGATACAAAGAAAAGAGATAATATATTTGGTGATATTGCACTCTTGTTCTTGTGTGATACATGGATTTTAGGGAAATACCATGGAAAACTTAACTTGATAAGTCTCGAGCTTCTTTTGATTCCTTGATTAAAAGAAGATTTTTTTAAGTTTAGTTGATTTTCCATGGAGGTCTTGGTGCTTGTGTTGATGCAATAGTAAAAGACCTAGGGTTTGAGGAATAATCCTAGGATAGACATGTTGACGTCAAAACTGGTGCTAGACTTTCCTGAAATTCCATGTGCTTCTATGATGAAAGTTGATTAGGGTTTATAAACCCTAACAAGGAAAACAATTATAGTGTGGATACCTTAATGACAACAATGATAGTTTGGGGATAGCTTCACTTATGGTTTCCAAATATATATACATACATATCATATATATACATATACATAAGCACTGTTTCATTTGTCCAAATATTGTGTACTTAGAGATTTTAATTTTAGTTATATTATCTTTATGATTGGGTATATTCTAGCATTGGTTATGCATTCTAATTTGAGATAATTTTGGGTTGAATTTGTTACGTAACCTTTAATGGTGTTTATTTCATTAGATATCCTAGGTGAAAACCTTTGGATAGGTCATCATGCACTTGTTTAGGCCATCAAGATTCAAGATGATGACTAAGAAAAATCCTCTGAAATAAAAGGAACTTGCTAACCAAAATGACCCTTTAAACCATGATTGTACACCCAAAGAGAACATGCCGCTACCAAAGGAAGGATCAATAGGGATGACAAGATAGGAAGTGAGTGGGAAAGATAGGAAGGCAAGGAAGTGGCCTTAGGCTATGATAGGTGGGTAAGAAGGCTATTAGGGCTTCCCTAAATAGGGTATTACCTGTCATGGTTTCCTCATTGATTATAAATACTAGGTTATGCATGCTAACCTTTAAACTTTAGTTGGTTCTAGGGTTAGGGTTTAGGATATTAAGTTAGGGTTAGGGTTTATGATATTAAGTTAGGGTTTAGGATATTAAGTTAGGGTTAGGGTTTCCTCATTGATTCTAAACACTAGGTTATGCATGCTAACCCTTAAATCATTAAAATTTCAACAAGTACAATACGTCGTTAAAATTGCAAGTGCTCAATAGATCGTTATAGAAGACACATATTCATGAACTTGTTTCATTTTTTATTTGTCAAGGAAGAACAATTTTTATGGGACATTTTCATTTCAATTATGCATGTGGTCGAATCATGTTAGTGGTGTGGATGAGATGTTATCGTCATATCATACAAATTCAACCTCTTTTGCAACCGACATACATTGAAATAGACCCAAATTAATCAACTTTTGATAAAGATAGGATTGTCAAACTAAGAATGAATTCCATCCAAGTCAAAATGATTATGGCAGCCCAAAACACTAATTTCCAGCTTGCCAAAATGTGTGTACAATCCCAAATGCAAGTACTAACGATAAACAAGAGTTGAAATGTCACTTTGAATTAGTGAAAGGTACCGTCAAAACAAAATTATTTCCAACCAAGCATTTAACATTATGACCGTGCTATATTTCACTTTTTATATTGTCAAGATGAAGGTACAATATTTTTAAGTAAACATCAGTGATAAACAATTTTATAAGTGCCAAGTTTCCAAGCCAATGGGACTCTTAAACGAAATCAAATTTCCAGTCAAGTAAAATGTCTTATGACAGTCCAAGATGTTTTTCCAATCAAGTAAAATGTCTTATGACAGTCCAATATGTAATTTCCAGTCAAGTAGGAATGATAAGAAGTATATTGACTTGGCTTTTGATGACAAAATGGCTTGCAAGCAATTCAAGGCCTTTTATAGTATTTTTCCAAGTTATGGATGTTTATATCACTATCCAATTTGTTTAAGTATGGATGGGAATGCTTGTTTATATACAGTCCCTTTAGGGTGTCTTTGTGCCACT
Organism: Pseudotsuga menziesii; assembly: GCA_001517045.1. Taxonomy (NCBI): domain Eukaryota; kingdom Viridiplantae; phylum Streptophyta; class Pinopsida; order Pinales; family Pinaceae; genus Pseudotsuga; species Pseudotsuga menziesii. The sequence goes on from LPNX010187217.1 coordinate 98,221, forward strand.
TTAAATTAGGTTATGGACAAATTAGAGGTGAGGCGTTAGTGAGTGGGTAAGATAGGAAGGCAAGGAAGTGACCTTAGGCTATGATAGTTGGGTAAGAAGGCTATTAGGGATGCCCTAAATAGGATATTATAGTGAAGAATTTAGGGTATCTTAGGATGAATTAGTGGTGTTCTAGGGATGTCCAAGATGGATATTATAGTCAGAGATATAGGGGGAGCCGTGGGGGTCTAAGTAGTTTGGAAATGAAAGGAATAAGGCTTTCTTTAGAGAGAGGGAAAGGTAGGAGTCTAGGGAAATGGTTTTAGTAAGGGTTATGCTAGAATATAATGGTTTAGGTGTGTCTTATGGCTGCCTAATAGGTATTATTACAGTCTAGTTTGATACATAGTTCTAGGGTTAGTAAAGGTTAGAAAATGGAGTAGAAGGCTTATTGATATGGACAAGGCAAGTTGAAAACACATGTAAGATGAAGATGAGCTATGTTTTACTTATTTCACTATGGTTTATAAAAGGAGTGCTCATGAAGCTTTGACCCTTTCTTATGTGAAGTAATCCATGCTTAATCTTTGAATTATTTCATTTGATTAGTCTATAAAGAATATGTGACATATGACTACAATCCTAGGTATGCTCATATACAAACAAAAAGGTACTTTATAAGATGCCACAAGAGATGGTTAGGTAGGGTTGGTGTTAGGGTTTCCCTCCTAGGTTTCGGGTTTCATCATTGATTCTAAACCATAGGTTATGCATGCTAACCCCAAAAAACCATTTGGGTCAGGGTTTCCTCATTTATTATAAAGCCTAGGTTATGCATGCTAACCTTTAAAATTTAGTTAGGGTTAGGGTTTCCTCATTGATTCTAAACCCTAGGTTATGCATGCTAACCCTTAAATCGTTAAAATTGAAACTAGTACAATCGATCATTAAAATTGCAAGTGCTCAACAATAGCATAACAAATATGTATGTATTCAATGAGAGTAAGCAATGTCAACTTCGTCTTCAAATGATATGAATTTCCAAATTTATCAAAATCAATGTTTTCCAAGTAGATGTAACAAATGCAAGCCAACAACAGTCATGTTCAATATGATTCTCAACTCATCAATACTATGAAATTTCAATACTATGGTAAGAGAAGATCATTCCAATATCAATTTCTAGCTTGCAAAATGAGACAATAATTACTATGTAAATACCAAAGGAAAACAAGTGCTTTCTATTGCAATTTGGACAATGAATAAGACTGTAGGTGTTAGTATGTTGATTCAATATGAGTTAGGGTTCTATAGGAGTTAGAGTTCAATTATCATTGTTATTGTACACATTTATGCATTTGTGTATTTTTTTTGTTAACTAACCTACAGTGTTAAATTTTTTATGCATTTTATTGTGAACATACAGAATTTATTGCTTCGTCAACAATAAGTATTGCAAGCACATCAACTGTAAACTACTATTGCATTTGACATAATGCATGCAAATCTGTAATAAAAGGAAAAGTAATATAAATAAGTACAAAATGATATATTAATATAAAAAAATTTCCAATCATATATAGTAGTAGTGAAAAAGGGAACATCGTTCCCAATGTCTATACAATCGAAACTCGTGTCATTTGCAAAATATGGCAAGTCGTGCCTTATACAAAATATGGAAACTCATGCCAAAATGCCACATCATGGCTAGTGTACATAGGAGGGTCTCTCAATCCTCCTACCCACCCTTGGAGCTCCCAGGTGCACCTCCAAAATCGATCTTCCACTTCTTCGAGATAGAGGAAGCTTGGTTCTTCTGGCCTCTTCGACCACCTCCCCTTGGGCTCTAAAACGACAACAATCAAATGTCAACTCCTACATGCAATTATACAAGTATAAAACACAATTTAAAAATCAAAATTATGTTTTTAAATTTTAAATAGCTCACTTGAGATGAGACTGTAAGTGGTGAGTGGGCTACCCTCCTCTATGATCCAAGTCTCTCGGCAATGCCACCCTGCAACATTTAAAAAGTAAGATAACTCATAAAACTTACTGCCTATGATAATTTTCATTAATATTGCATGAGATTTTCATAAACTAATCATTCTCATCGTGAACACAACAGGCTGGTCATGGGGGCTAGCAGGTGGAGCAATCGACTGGTCCTCAGGCGTGGCAGGTGGAACAGTGAGCTGGACAACCTGCTCAATTCATCACTGAAAATTCTTAATTGATTTAAATCTTTGTGTAATTCATCTTCGAGGTTTTATTGGTTTAATTTAGGGTTTGGGTCCTCTGATTGGTTTGTTTCCTTCCTTTATTGGGATGGTTCATTGTTATTTGTCATTGTGTTTAGGTAATTTGTACCTGCAATATCAAAATTTTCCCATTTCAATTGATTTTTGATTTTTTTAAAATTTTGTATTTTATTTGAAAAAGAATAAAAAACATTGAAATAAACAAAAAAATTGCATTCCTGCTCTATTTACCTTACTCAAACGTTGTTTTAGGAAAGTTGGACAATTCCGTTGGGATCCTTGGGGGTCGTTTTCGTCTCCTTGGGGGATCATTAGCGCCTCCTTGTGCGCTCGTGGGTGGGTAGAAAAAAAAAATTCCACTATTTTGTTTTGTTTTTTTAAACATAGGGACACGTGCACGTCCTTGTGTGCAATCGTGCCAAACACGCGTGCACGTCCACATACGCATGCACACAATAGACACGTGTGTGCATGCTCTTATTGTCCACGCTGGCAATCAAATGTGGAGGTTCACCACTACTGAAGTAGGATCACATGCACGCATCTAGGAGGTGTGTGCGTGTTGTTGTTTTGACCCACTTGCACACTCCCATTGCATCATATTTGGGTAGCAGGTTCTTGAGAGCGCCCATATCCGTGATGCATAGATGCAGAGAAATACCATGCAACCAAAGAAAAATGTCTAGCATTATTCCTGAAGCACATTGGGTCATGTTTAAATTCATGCAAAAAAATGGTAAGATCGACGACGCAGGTGAATATCAAACTCAATTGCATCCAACGACCAACATTAATTACACAAATACGAACAAGTGAGGATCAAAGAAATTTTGAAATCTGTGAAATAAACTTGCTCATGGTGAAGATAAAATCGCATGTCCTGGCTGTATATTTTGACCAAGTTGATCAATGCTCCATATAAATTCTGCAGATTGAAAGAGCAGTATAGTTAAAATCCTAAAATCCAGCAAAATTATAAGGAAAACAAGTCAGTACAAATGTTGGATTGGGAAAATGAATCAACGGTCAATATTCATTCCACGGTTGCAAAGTACAGGTGATTTAATCTTGTAAATTTTGGTGAAATTTTATTCAATGTGCAAGTTAACACACGTGTTCTTATCCCATGCCTTTGAAAATAAAATCAATGGTTGACAAGTATTCATTGATCGAAAAGGTCGTAAGGTTAAGGATAAAAAATATTTAAACATCAAAGGTCTTTTTTTACAGATATTATTTGAACCATCCTAACCCCATTCTATGTTGAAGATGATACTGTATAAGCCTTCATTGACTAGGTTTCTTCATCCTACTATAGTTTGTAGAACATACAGTAAATTTCTTGAGGATATTGTTCCGGGCATCATTACAAAACAACAAACAGAAGAAGAAGCCTTATACTCTAAACATGACTTGTTTGGTCATTAATTTCTGGGACTTGTTTCCACCAAACTGAGAAGAAGTTTAAGAAACCTAGATAGTTTTTTATCCAAAACGGACCAATATACAATAACCTCTCTTACTTTTTACACAGGTGCTATGGATTGACAGAGTCCAAGTGATATTTACATGGAAATTTTTTAGGTTTTCAAATGACTATTTTAGTCATCAAATTCAAAGAGTTGTTTCTGCTGAATGAGAATGAATTTTTAAAAAATGAGAGAGGTGTTTGTTCATCACATGCCAATATTTAAAAACCTCCTTCGGGTTTTACACAGGTATAACATATTGGTAGCATTGAAAGAATATTCAGAGTGTAATTTTCCTGAAATTTAAAGTTTATTGTTTGAGTCATCAATTTCAGAATCAGATCCCGAGGAGCTGGAGGTGAATATGAGAAAACGGAGACATGGGGTTTGACGGGAACGTGGTTAATAAAAATTAACTCTCTCATATTTCACACAACTATCACCACCTAAGATATGCAAGAGGATATTTTAAACCTATTTTTCAGTAGTCCGCATCATATTTCTATTTTGTGTAAATCATGGAAAATATGCCACATTGGAGTTTGTAACTAATTTTGACCCTGAGGTAGGTCTTGGGGGCCAGAAGCACTAGAAATATACTCCACGCATAGGGAGAAAGGGTTGGTTTTGGTTGGGACCTAAGATATTTTTGGTTCTTATGTAATTTGATCCATTTTTAATACAAGAAACAGAGCCGAATTTCATCCTTTGAATGTAAGAATTCCTTTGTATTTCCTTGTTGCAGTCCGTAATTTCCTCTCCCTGCATGCCTGTGCTTCCTGTTATTTCTTACATTATGTTTTCGTCATATATTTGACTTAGTGTATAATGGTTTAGAATTCATATTCTTATGCTCTGGCCATTGCTTTAAACATTCACCAAATGCTTCTTCAGAGGTGGTGTAGAATCCATCCTTACGATGCTCTACATTGATGGACTGTCATCATTCTTCATTTTTTACCATACCTAAACATATTGACTGTGATTGAAGTGCTACCTTCCTCTTGCAGAAAATTCCTTGTGTATACTTATGTGTGTTTCTTGGTATTTGCAACTCTATAGCCCAATACATCTTCACCATGTTTTAACCACCAACCCCTGGAATTCATTCTGTAAAAATATATCTGTCCTTGCTATGTATTTGTGAGAGATCCCTCTCTGGAAATATGGAAGCAAGATCCCTTTCCTAAATTGGTTCTGCTATTACCTTGGGTTCCACCTTTCCACAACCTTTGGGTGTGATTCTAAGTGCTAACAAACTGGCTCCGTTGTCGGGGATGAAATTGAAAATCATCCCTGGGAAAAACGACAAAGATTCTAAGGAGAAAGGGTTTCTATGGGAAAATAGAGACTCCTGCATATGAAAAAGGTCATATCATTTTCCCTGGCGACTCCACTGAAAGATTATGTAAGTTGACTCCATTGGGGAGACCGATGGTTAGAAAGACGGATACGGGAAGAGGTTTCAAATCTCCCTGGATATGAACAAAAGGTTTAGATCTGACTATTGATGGTGAAAAATGGTCACACGTCAAGAATTTCATGTCTATTTTCACTTGGAGACTCCATATATGAAGAATCCAGTTCTTCATAATGTTCTATGGAAGCTCCACTATCAAAGGGGGTTGCAAATTTTGAGGAGTTGATTTGGTTTCTCCACCATGAATATGACTTCTCAGGCCGCAAGGTATGCTCCTATGAATCTTGCTATCATACTTGGTTATCCCAATCGAATACCTCATGTAGATTGGAAAACATATCTTCCAATATTCAAGGATCAAAAGGGTGATGATTCCGTCATTCATTTGTTTATGTTTTATAAGCATATACATAAGCTGGGGGTTGGATGGCATGAGGACTCTTTAATGAGACTATTCAGGATTAGTTTGCAAGAAAATGATAGGTCATGGTACGAGGGATTACCATCAGGAAGTTTGTCCTCCCTTAAATACATTCATACAGTATTTCATGAACATTTCAAACGTCAGTATCCTTCTCTGCTGTCAATTCAATATTGATGCACACACGATAAAGAGTTCATTGAAAATGTGAAAGACGAATGTGGTGATGATCAGTATTTGGATGAAGAGGTTTTATATATATTACATGAATACTCATCTCAAAAATAAAGACAAACCAATTTCCATGATATTCAAGAAAATTTCCAGCAGTTAGTACTGTCTTCCTTAACTGAAGTTGACATAGACCAAAGCTCTATCTCAACCAGTTATATCTCTCTTCCTAAAACTGATGATGATTTGCAAAATTCTTGTCATTCTCTCTATGACCAAGAAAGAGGCTGGGACTGTCAATCAAATACTCCCTCATATTATTCAACTTCCGGAATTTTTTTACAAGAAGAGGCTGCCCCTTCCCAATCAGAAAATTTCTCTTTGCAACCGCAATCTCTTCAATGTTACAATACTTGTGTGATTAACTACATAGAAAATGATAATTATGGAAAATATCAGTTTTGTGGTCCTCCCACATGTTTATTTTCTAGAATCACAAGTAAAGAGAAATCATATTTTGAAATAATGGTTGAAGGAATACCTTTGCATGTTGATCAAATTCAAATTTCACCTGAATATTTACATGAATATACAAAACCCTCTTTGCTTGTAGAAGATGATCAACCCAATGATTTGAAAGGAGATGGTTGTACTAATTTGTTTTCTGAAGAATGCAATTAGCATGTCACAATTTCTATTAGAGAAGAAAACATCATTGCAATCCAAGATCAAAAGGATGAAAACAAAGTGGACATTAAACATGTTGAAAGTGATTGTTTACCTTTTTGTTTTTATTAATTTGAGTGGTTAAAAAAGAGACTTAAAGTTTATGATAAAAAACAAAAATTTGAGATTGTGGATGAATGTATAAACTTCCTTGGAATGGATGATGAGCAAAAAGAATAGCTATGCAATCAATCCCAACCTATGGAAAAACCAACAGTATGTAATGAAGAGCTGAATAAAAAAGAAGAATATGAGGGTTCTCAAATGGATGTTTCTATTTGTTTTTCAAAATCAGAATTTTTTTGTCAAAAAGAAATCTGCTTGCTTGATCCTGTTGAGGAACAAAGTGATATTTCTTTTGAAATCCAGAAAAAAATGAAGTAAAATTAGAAATGTTGAATGAATTTGTGGATGTCTCAGTTGAAGATTGTCATGAGCATTCTTGCCAAGGATCTTTTGAAAAGAAAGAGGAGTTACACTTGGAACAACCTTCTCATGGTAAGCAAATGATAGAATTTTTTGAAGGCTGTCATGTTTTTTATGATCCTATGGAAGAGTACATGGAGAAGCTCGGTAGGGGTAATGGTTGGTTATATCTCTATTGTAAAGATCAATTTCCTTATTATAACCTTGTGCCATTAAGTCTGCCATCTCTATTTTTTTATCAAGCATGAAGAGAAAGTTGGTTTATGGGATCATTTGTTTGTTTGGATTCACTGGAAGTTAGAATTTACTTGACTGAGCATTGATGCTTAGTAAGTAGGGTAGGTAAGTAAATGTGAATAAGCTCAACATGGCGAGCATTTTCTTTCAGCACTTTTCAGTATGAGTTTAGTTTTAGTTTCAGTTACAAGTTCATATTTGCAGTTATAGTGGGTTTCCTGCCTTTAGAGTATGTACAGGTGATAGTTTATAGGTTGACATGGGTTTGTTTGGAGAATGGTTTCAGTGATGGTTACAAGTCACACCATGCTAGCAATTTCAGAAAATTTTGGGAGCCGCCCAATGGATTCGACACCTCATCCATGGGGTTCTTTGCTACCTCATAGGGAGGATAACATCCCTAGTTGGAGCCACTTGTAAGCATTGTTTTTGTGCTAAGTAGTTATAAAGGTTTAGAACAATGTTAGTAGAGATAAGGTCTTCAAATTTTCATATCATATGACCATCCACTAATTTTTTTATGCTGCAGTTGGTGTTATTGCCTAATTTCAAACTTTCATTGACAATTCGGTAGCTCTAGGTTTATCCACTTGCTTTTTATCAAAGTGTCCAAGTTTGGCAAGAAAAATGAACCTCAAAACTCTTTAAGGAAAAGGAAAAATATTTTTTATAAATTGGTGCAAAAATTTAGTTTCATAAACCAATGTTGGCCCTATATTTAATTTTATATTTTGGCCAAAGGTTTATTTAAGTTTTTTTATTGGTTTCCCAAGGCTTAGTAGCCTATGGTCACATGGGGCCCAAGAATTCAACATATCAAAGCGCACCATGAACAATCCAAGCATCAAGTCTTATAACATTTCTTATTCCTTAGCATATAATGGAAGCATTGGGGTATATAAACAATGAAAATACAAAGTTTCCATTGCATGTGGGATAATATCTTCATAAAAAAGAAGCACAAATATGAAAACGAAAATGTAAGCATGGTATATCAATGGAAGCCGATATAATGTTGAAGATAAGAGTGTGGTGATAAGGAAAATTATGCGTGGCTTTAAATTCTTCCCCAAAAGTCCTCAGTCCATGTTTCATACTAGATTTGGTTGGTTGTCAAAAGAGAAACCATATATAAGATATTCTTCCAGAAAATGATCTTGAATGTGATGATTTTAGATCCATTTGTTTTTTGGATTCGGTGCTTCTTAGTACTTATATGGAGGAAATGGTCGTATCTTCCATTTCTCTTCATCTATTGAATACACAAAATCTAGGTTACAGAAACGGAAGGCTGGTTATTTCATCAAAAATCTTGGTGCATGGGCTGAGTATGTGGATGGAGGCACTTGCTTTCTTTTGAAAAGAGGAATCATCAAAGGATAAATAGTGCATATTTTTCACTATCTGGTCATTTTCTAAATCCGCCAATGTGCCCTGGTGTCTTATATTTGGTGCCATATAAAACCGACAGCCTGAAATAAGGGATTGAATATGCCTTAAAAATATTTTGTTCAAATCGTTCAGAATTGGTATTATATTTCAAGAATTCTTGGAGTGAAATATCAAAGAATGGAGGAATATTGGTAGCAGATCTCTATGGAGGAATATCTTCAGAGTTTGAAAATATGATTAGCAGTTGGGGTCTTGTTGAGTTTATTAATTGCAGCGTAATGGCAGCATATTCATGACGCATAGATGTAGAGATATACCATGCAACCAGAGAAAAATGTCTGGCATTATTCCTGAAGCAATTTGTCTTATGTTTAAATTCATGCAAAAAAATGGTAAGATCCACAACGTAGGTAAAGATCAAAATCATTTGCATCAAACAACCAACATTAATTATGCAAATACAAAAAACTGAGGATCAAAGAAATCTTTAAATCCAATGAATAAACTTGCTCGTGGTGAAAATAAAACCACATGTCGAGGCCGTATAGTTTGACCAAGTTGATCAATGCTCCATATAAATTATGCATATTGAAAGAGCAGTCTAGTTAAAAACCTAAAATACAGCGAAATTTTATATGGAGAACAAGTCAGTACATGTGTTGGAGTGGGAAAATGAATCAGCAGTCAATATTCATACCGCGGTTGCAAAGTGCAGGAGATTTAATCTTGTAATGTTTGGTGAAATTTTATTAAGCTTGCAAGTTGACACATGTGTTCTTATCCCATGCCTTTGAAAATAAAATCAATGGTTGACAAGTATTCGTTGATGGAAAAGGTCGTGAGGTTAAGGATAAAGAAATATTTAAACATCAGAGGTCTTCTTTTGCAGATATTATTTGAACCATCTTAACCCCATTCTATGTTGAAGATCATTTTGTAGAGGCCTTCATTGACCAAGTTTCTTCATCCTAATATATTTTGTATAACATACAGTAAAGATCTTGAGAACCTGTTTTTGCCAAATCGTTAAGAATTTTCAGAAACCAAGAGAGGGTTTTCTCTATCATGAACAAATATACAATTACCTCTTTGACTATTTACACAGGTTCTATGGATTGAGATAATAGTAGTGATATTTACAGGGAAATTTTCAAGTTTTCAAATGATTATTTTAGTTATCAAATTCAAAGAACTGTTTCTGCCGAATGGGAATGTATTTTTAGAAACTAGGGGAGGTTTTTATTTATCATGGGAAAATATTCAAAATAACCCTTCAGTTTTTACATGAGTATCACATATTGGGAGCATTGAAAGAATATTCAAAGTGTATTTTTCTAGAAATTTAAAGTTTATTGTCTAATTCATCAATTTCAAAATCAGATCATGAGGAGCTAGAGGTGAATCTAACCAAACGAAGACATGGGTTTTGAAGGGAATGTGGCCAATCACAACAACATCTTTCATATTTCACACAACTGTCACTAGATTATATATGTAGGAGGATTTTTTAAACCTATTTTTCAGCAATATGCATCATATTTCCGTTTTGTGAAAATCATGGAAAATATGCCACGTTAGTGTTTGTTAGAAGTTTTTTTGTCATTTTGTAAATAATTTTGACCTTGAGGTCGGTCTCGAGGGCCAGAAGCACTAGAAATATACTCCCCACAGAGGGAAAAAGGGTTTGTTTTGGTTGGGACCTGATATATTTTTCATTCTTTTGTAATTTGATCCATTTTTAATATAAGAAACAGAGCTGAATGTCGGTCTTTGAATGTAAGAATTCCTGTGTATTTATTAGTTGCAATCCATAATTTCTTCTCCTTGTATAATGGTTCAAAATTCATATTCTTATGCTCTCACCATTGTTTTAGACATTCATCAAATGCTTATTCCAAATTTGTTCTAGAATTCATCCTTGCGATGCTCTACATTGATGGAATGTCATCGTTCTTCCTCTTGTGGACAATTCCCTGTGGAGACTACTCTGTGTTTCTTAGTATTTGCAACTTTATCGAGGCACATCTTTAGAATTTGTAAATATGATTAGGAGTTGGGGTCTTGTTCAATTTATCAATTGTAGCGTAATGGCAGCATATTCATGATGCATAGATGTAGAGATATACCATGCAACCAGAGAAAAATGTCTGGCATTATTCCTTAAGCAATTGGCTCATGTTTAAATTCATGCAAACAAATGGTAAGATAGACGACGTAGGTAAATATCAAAATCAATTGCATCAAACAACCAACATTAATTATGCAAATACGAAAAAGTGAGGATCAAAGAAATTTTCAAATCTGCGGAATAAACTTGCTCATGGTGAAAATAAAACCACATGTTGAGGCCGTATAGTTTGACCAAGTTGATCAACGCTCCATATAAATTCTGCAGATTGAAAGAGTAGTCTAGTTAAAAACCTAAAATGCAGTGAAATTTTATATGGATAACAAGTCAGTACACGTGTTGGATTGGGCAAATGAATCAACAGTCAATATTCATTCCGCGGTTGCAAAGTGCAGGACATTTAATATTGTAATGTTTGGTGAAATTTTATACAGCTTGCAAGTTAACACATGTGTTCTTATCCCATGCCTTTGAAAATGAAATCAATGGTTGACAAGTATTAGTTGATGGAAAAGGCCGTGAGGTTAAGGATAAAGAAATATTTAAACATCAAAGGTCTTCTTTTGTAGATATTATTTGAACCATCTTACGCCCATTCTATGTTGAAGATCATATTGCAGAGGCCTTCATTGACCAAGTTTCTTCATCCTAATATAGTTCATATAACATACAGTAAAGATCTTGAGGACCTTTTTTCATGAAATCATTTTAGAATTTTCAGAAATCGAGAGAGGTTTTTCTCGATCACGAACAAATATACAATTACCTCTCTCACTATTTACACAGGTGCTATGGATTGAGATAATCGTAGTGATATTTACAGGGCAATTTTCAAGTTTTCAAATGATTGTTTTAGTCATTAAATTCAAAGAACTGTTTCTACCGAATGGGAATGAATTTTTAGAAACTAGGAAAGGTTTTTATTTATCACGGGAAAATATTCAAAATCCACCTTCAGTTTTTACATGAGTATCACATATTGGGAGCATTGAAAGAATATTCAGAGTGTATTTTTCAAGAAATTTTAAGTCTGTTGTTTGAATCATCAATTTCAAAATCAGATCGTGAGGAGCTGGAGGTGAATCTGAGAAAACGAAGAAATGGATTTTGAAGGGAACATGGTGAGTCACAACAACCTCTTTTTCAGCAATCCTCATCATATTTCCAGTTTGTGTAAATCATGGAAAATATGCCATGTTAGTGTTTGTTAGAAGTTTGTTTGTCATTTTGTAAATAATTTCGACCTTGAGGTCGATCTTGAGGGCCAGAAGCACTAGAAATATACTCCCCACAGAGGGAAAAAGGGTTTGTTTTGGTTGGGACCTGAGAGATTTTTCATTCTTTTGTAATTTGATCCATTTTTAATACAAGAAATAGAGCTGAATGTCGGTCTTTGAATGTAAGAATTCTTGTTTATTTCTCAGTTGTAGTCCATAATTTCTTATCCTTGTATAATGGTTCAGAATTCATATTCTTATGCTCTCACCATTGTTTTAGACATTCATCAAATGCTTATTCCAAATTTGTTCTAGAATTCATCTTTGCAATGCTCTACATTGATGGAATGTCATCGTTCTACCTCTTGTGGACAATTCCCTATGGAGACTGCTCTATGTTTCTTGGTATTTGCAACTCTATATCTCAATACATCTTCACTGTGTTTCAACTACCAATCCCTAAAATTCATTATGTGACAATATATATGGCCTTGCTATGTATTTGTGAGAGATCCCTCTCTGGAAACGGGGAAGCAAACTCCCTTTCGCAAATTGGTTCTGTTGTTACCTCAGGGTCCACCTTTCCACAACCTTTGGATGTGATTCTGAGTGCTAACGTCTCCCACCAGTAGTGTACAAAGGTTAACATTTTTAAGGATGCAATGGTGATCTTTTCCGCTTCTAAGATTTGATTCACTGAGTAGTAAGATTCCAGTTATTGCACCCAATCGTCGACAGATTCCACGTTAATATTTCCTTCAAGGATCGGTATGTCCATATTCATTTGCACCTTGAAGGGGATTATCTTATCAGAGTGAGGTTGTGTCGAGGATTCCCCAGATGTCGAAACAAATCACATGAGAATCTCGCTGAACTGGGTGAACATCTCGGTTTGCTGACGAGCAAGTGCTTTTTCTATGAGTTTTTCTATCTCGTTAGTTTCATGTCTATTATCTGCTTCTTTGACCATCTTTTCTGAAGTCCAAGGAATTGTTTTCTTGGGTTGCTAAGTTTGTGAGCATGTTTGAACATACATAAGTTAAATAACTTCGATGGAAGTGATTATGTAACTTAAGCTGTGAACAAGATCTTTTCTGAAGTCCAAGGAATTGTTTTCTTGGGTTGCTAAGTTTGTGAGCATGTTTGAACATACATAAGTTAAATAACTTCGATGGGAGTGATTATGTAACTTAAGCTGTGAACAAGATCTTTCTCTGATACCAGTGATCCAAGCCATGTCTAGGTGCACACTGGGGACAATAGTCTACTAAATGTGTCGAGTACTCTTATGGTGGAAGCATATAAAAAGAACAAGTAAAGTAGGGAATACACTTAGGTCGACATAATCTACACGTACAGAAAATATGAAAGAGTTCAAACCAATTTATTACTTCTTCTCCATGAAAGATGGAGGAATCAGAATATTATATATTACATTAGTGTACATGATTATATAGGATGTTGAGATGCTTGGATGACTACCTGTTATGCTCAATTACAAAATAATTTATAACGGTTCAGAAGTTCAATCGGCGTAGACAACTGTAAGACAAAGACATTCTGTCGATGTTTGATAGTCGTGTGAAACTTGCCAAGGTTAGTTGTGTCGAGCTTTGTACTTGTCAAATCCAATGTGGAACCTGTCGAAGGTAGAACATGTCAAATCAGTCAAATTAGTCAAAGCAGTTGAAGTGCTAGACTTTGTCGAAGATCGACAACCTTCCAACTATAGGTTTGATTATTAATAGTATTTAATTTTATCAAGTTGATATATTATGCATGAATGATTTTTAAATAATCCCTTCATTTTATATAATTATAATTGACATAGTTAACCCATCTCTTTATGTAGGTCTTCAAACAAAGAGAAAATTTTCATGTCAAATTTATGGTCCTAAGATGAAATCCTATCATTCAAAAAGTTTATGAAAGGAGGTGTTTGATGAGTATAGGAATTTCATCTCTAAGAATCATAAGTATCGAACTACCCAATCATATCTATTCAATGGGAAGTAAGACACTGCATTAAAACCCCAAAGAATGGCACCTCACCAATGGAAGTTGCAATATAATATAAATCGTCAAGGTACATACACATCAAATTGTATATTTTCCATCATATATGAACTGTTTTCATTTTTTTTTATCTTGTGTAATTGACATTGATTTATGTAAATTATCAATGTAATTAGCATTGATTTATGTAAGTTATTATTGTATTTGACATTGATTTATCTAAATTATTTATAAAATACAATTCATGATAGCCATCATGATCATGAAGGAATTAATGGGCTTCCACAAGGAATGAAAATTTATCCTAAACAATCTAGTAGGTTTCCCTACTATGAGCACCTACAAATTGCTCATTTTGATACAAGGAATATTAGAAAAATGTGGCTGAAACATTATGGTGAATATTAGATCTAAGGAGTGACAAAGAAAATGACATTCAGGAAGCAAATCATGCAATGAAATATGTCATTCAATTACGTAGAAGTGGAGACCAAATTAATATAAACTCACTTCCATGGTTGTTAATGGAGTAGCAAATCAATTTTGTAAAAGAAGTCATACGAAAAATTAAATTTCCCATCAGATTTGGTTCTAACATGAACAATATCATAACCATGAAAGGTGATTTGGCAGGGCTCAAAACACATGATTGGAATGTCTTCATCAAGGTAATTATTATGGTATATATATTGCTATATTTTTTCATTATAGTGCATAATGTTGGTATTTTTTTGTCTATTTCTTGTAAAAAATAATGAAACAATTTTTATATTGTTAAAATATGTTCTAGCTCTATCTCTCCTGGACAACTACGAAAACAATTTCAACAAGTTATATATGATCTTGGATAATACATGAGGTAAGTGGTGATACTTTGCATGCATAAAGTGATTGTTTAATTCATTGTAGAACATATATTTGATATTTATTTTTAGAATTGTTTTGTAGTATATATATATAATAATTAATCTCATGATTTGTTTGCATCACTTATAGATGGTTGTAATCTTAATGCATCCATAAAGAAGATATAAAGTATTGGAGGAGAGAAATTCCTCGTCTAATGTATCAAATGTAAAATCATATACCTTCAATCACAAGAACATTACCTCATACACCAAGTTGAGGATATTGAATTGCATGGACATGTACACTCAAGGTCCATGTGGATGGCTGAGAAGCATTTGGAATTTTTTATGGGCTTGGATAGACCACGGATAGAAAATGAGTACATCTCGAGGGTTTGATGGTTGAGGGATATAAAAGTATACCATAACATGAAGTATATTAGTGAATGCCTTCATAAATTAGCATCAAAGCTCAATTTTTGTCGCACTTGTGATCGAGACTCCAATAAGAACTTCGAAGGGGAGTACCTGATTGGGAAAGGTAGATCAAGAAAGTTGAAAGGTAATGATTAGATAGTGGAGATAATTTATAGTACACTCCGATGTTTAGTTTTATGTATATATCATACTTATTTCATTTTTAGTATTCAATATGCATCAATTAAAATTGTATACCTACGATATGTTAAGTGAATACACATTTGTATTTAATTGTAATTTTATTTTCATGAAGCAGTTAGTCGTGAGTGGGGTGCATTTCATTTATACATCGAAAACAATCTTGATTGGATGAATTATTAGATTCTGATAGATAGATATTGGGACAAAATGGTCTTCATATAGATTGCACAAGAGATATAAGAGAAGAAGAATTGAAGAACAATATGAGAAATCCTCCCTTAATGATTATTCACATTATGGGTGAATATATAATACAACATCCATGAATAATTCTAATAACTACACAGGTAGTTGAATCTACCAACCTATACTTAGTCTAGAGCTAACTAGGAGTGAGAAAATCACCACTAGAGCTAAGTAGTGCAACTCTAGATAATAAAAATAGTTAATAACTAGTTATAATCACTTTAGTGAAGGGGGTAGGTGAAAAAAGGTGCATATATTCCCTTAAATCATGCAAATTGGTGCTTGACACACAGGAATTCATCTAACTAATGGGGATTAGAGTTTAACTAAGGATAATTGATGACCTACTAGAGTGAATAGTTGGACACTTCTGGTGGCACTTTGAGTGGGTTCCTATAAAATAGGGATTGATCCCTAAAGCTCAAAAATGCATGCAGAAAGGTGCAGTAAGTGGCATATATCTTCTAGTTATTTTCCCCATGCACTGGTGAATTGATGAGACCTACTAAGCTAGGGAAATTAATCAAATAGAATTTATGTGGTCAAAGGAGACAAAGGGAGGATTAATAATAATCCTAACACCCCCCTTTAATCCTAAATTTAGACTACCTGGGACCTAATAACTAATACCAAAGGTCACCCATTACAATATAAATGTAATAATTATTTATCCATGTAAAATGAGGAAAAAAAAGGAAAACCCGCATGGGGAAAATCCTTTCCTCAAAAATGGACATGAGATACACCAAAAAATAAACTGCTCCAAATCCAAGTAGGTGTGAACTTGATTAGATGTATGGAGGGATATTCTTCTTGGGAAGAAGAGGAATAGGCTCAAATTTATTAGGAACATATACAATTGGATCAGATTTTATGGGACCATGTAAAGCAATGAGATAGTCTCACAAAAGAGAAATAGAGGGTGATAATTCAACTTGATCTTGAAATCAAGTTCCAATGAATCTTTTTGTGCTCGATACTTTAAACCATGTGAAGTAGATTCAGCTCCAGATGAGAGGATAATGCATCCAAGAGAATGCAAGAGGTCTCGATCATTTATACCACTATGAGGAGATGCGTATGTGATTGAGCACGAAGAGACAAAAGAACTTGTACCATGGAGAGAGAATGCTTGAGCTCCAAAATATGATGTAGCCTCCAAAAATATCCATGAAATCACAAAATGTAATATCAACAATTCATAAGAATGTACTAACATCAAATCCCCAACATCAATTTTGAAAGAGCCTTGAGGTGCTTGATTTTTCTCACAAAAAGTGATTAGATCAGTTATAAACATAACTGAGAGGTCTTGATTCTATGAATTCGAACCATTTAAGATGATAGACTCTATGGAGAGTTCATAAACATTGGAGGTTCGAATCACCTCTTTTGGAGTAGCTGCATGAAAACATGAGACATCAAATTTCTCACAAAATTTGAGAGCAGCAACATAATGAGTCTGGTTTTAAATTGAATCAGTTGAAGACTCATAAACCTAAATTACAGTCTTGCTTTTAGATCACATGCTCATCATGATCTTGTCCAATGATACTGATAAAATCCTCTATGATGGAACTTGTGACTCACCATTCATTATTATCATGAATAAAGGTATTCAATGGAGTTTGGTACTTTTATCGAATAAGCCCAATATTCATGCCCCACCAGAAGTGGACTGCACCTGACTTAAACATAATCCCTTTAGTATAGGACTTCAAAACAATGTTAATGGAATCTTTAGGGAAATATAAGTGTCTTCCACTTGTTAGGATATTTGTCATAGATTTGTATTGCATCTTACATGTGTTGTTGTTATCAGCCCCCCAAAGTCTCCCTTTTAAAAATTTGGAAATGAGGTTTTAATGTTTGATCTTGGAGCTAGGATATACCTGAGGAAATTATCAATGTGGGGAACACTCCTGAAGATGTGCTCCTTTAATTATTTAACCTCCAAATAACCATGACAGTTCTGGAAACATATCCTATGATCAGCTGGTAAAGGAACACCAACAACAACTAATGACATCATTGATGATGTCCTATGTGTCATCAGAATTTGGTACCCAATATTGTTCTAAAATTTTTCCCTTGTATTTCCCTAAGCTAGACTGCCACCAATGAATCTTTACATGAAGAGTCTCGTAGTCATCGACCTCGAAGATAACGGAGGTGGATTTTTCCATCAAAATCATCTCTCCTTCATCCTCATTTCTTGATCTAACAAGCAACATATTTCCTTTCTCAACATCAATTCTAGGATCGAATGTTGGCTTTGTCTTGTTACACTTAGGTCCAACATATACCAGTTCATCTGTCACATTATCAAAATTCCCATCCATAATAATTGATATTGCATGGAGTGCATTGCCATCAACGTTAACATTTTTCCTCGTATTGGGCCAAAAATCATCCGAAGAAGAATCACTTTGATCCAAGGGTTTATGGTCATTGTAGATTCCATCTAATGCATCAAGAACTCTTTTCCAATACTCTAGTTTTTTATTACATTCCTTTGTAACAATTGGTGAATTCTCATTTCCAATAGTCTCTTTCCACATTTTTATGTATAATGTTA
>LPNX010187217.1:116732-217262 GCA_001517045.1 Pseudotsuga menziesii
TAAAATCACTACACATATAGAGGTGTGGGTCTTCAAGGTCCCCGTGATAGCATACTTGTCAACAACAAACCCAAGTTTGTTCTTGCAACAGATTTTGTTTTCATAGTTAATCTTAGGATTGAAGTCTTTGTTTTTTCCATTTTATCATGGATAATGCTCAAGTATTCCTTTGGATACCACTTTGACATAATTCTATGGGCATAGTAGCAATATCTTCCACAGACAAAAATATTGTTATGTTTCTTCGGTCTAGCTCATTCCTTTTATTCCAGCTCTTTTGTAGTCGTTGTCTTCATCTGTGCTTTCAGCACAATACATTCACTAAATTTACTGAAGTTAGTGTTCTTTGAGAATGCCACATATGGAAAATGAGTATTCCAAATATCGCTCATTGTTGGTTGTGATATTGATGGAAAATGGATGTCTTGAAGAGCCTCATTGATCTCTTTTAACAAAGAAATTTCGGTGTACATTGATGGCGGAAATATTAAAGGAGCAAACGTTTCATCTTTTTCAACTTGTCGTGTTTCTTTCGGTGAAAAATCTGAATTATCCATTACAATTTTGTGCAATATTTCTATGGCTGCAAAAGAGAAAAAGTTTCATTGAGAAAACTAATTAATTGATTCCTAGTCTTTCCATTGCACCTCTTCATAATTTTGTTAGTACAATACTTCTTCCAATGGAGTCTTATGATCATGGAGTCACCAACATAATAATTTGCATAAAATTTCACGTGCCAATCGTTTTCTCCAACAAAATATTGAACTACTAATTATCATACCCCTGGGGAAGATGACTTCGTTCCTTCGTTCCCCACCAACCATGCCAGAAGATGCACTCTGAATGCAAAGAATATCACATATTGAATAATGTGATGGTTTACTTAGGTTTGTAAGTGGATCAAGTTAACTAAGGCTTGGATTTTATCTCAATGATAACTCATAGGTTCATACATTACATTTATGAAAATAAGGCCACCTAAAACAATCCTCAAATGCTTGGAATGAAGATGAAACTGAAACATAACTATGAATATATCATTCTCAAAATTTGGTAAAATAATAGAACCAAAGTCAGAATATCCATTAATTAGAAACACTTCCAACTTAATAAAAAGGTTATTTGAATGACACTAATGCAACCGAGAAGGCCATAGTACACTTCCTACTGCTAGAGATTTGTATAAAAAATTGAATAGAATAAACCTTCTTTCAAACCTAGAACCAAACCCTTGAGAACATGTTTCTTCTACAATATATAGAAAAAATATTCAAAGCTTCAAATCCCAATCTTTGGGATCAAAATATTCCAAGAACTAAACATAGATATTAGTTACAAAATAATAGGATCTAACAACTATAGATCAGATTTGATTTAATTGCTAGATCCTATTTTTCACTATATGCTTTGACTTCTTTGATTTAGCTAATCTTGATGCAAAGTGGATTGGAGATAGTCTATTCGAGTCCCCAATCTTTACCAACAACTGGAAATCACCTATAGCTAACTCTCTGTTTGGAATTATGGATTTTTTCTGTGAAATAATATGCCACTTGTATCCTTTGAATTTTAAAATGTTACTTGAAGATGTTGAGATCGATTTCTTGGAAATGATATTGAATTTCCTTGATGACAATAATTTTGGCTTAGATTTTTGAGTGATCAAAATCATTTAATTTGAAATTTGAAATGTAATTATTAGATAGTTGAAAGGTATTTTTTTGTCTATTTTTTGTAAAAAATAATGAAACAATTTTTATATTGTTAAAATATGTTCTAGCTCTATCTCTCGCGGACAACTACGAAACCAATGTCAAACAAGTTATATATGATCTTGGAAAATACATGAGGTAAGTGGTGATACTTTGCATGCATAAAGTGATTGTTTAATTCATTGTAGAACATATATTTGATATTTATTTTTATAATTGTTTTGTAATATATATGTGTGTGTGTGTGTGTGTGTGTTAATAAATCTCACGATTTCTTTGCATCACTTATAAATGGTTGTAATCTAAATACATCCATAAAGAATATATAAAGTATTGGAGGAGAGAAATTCCTCATCTAATGTATGAAATTAAAAATCATCTACCTTCAACCACAAGAACATTACCTCATACACCCAGTTGAGGATATTGAATTGCATGGACCTGGACACTCAAGGTCCATGTGGATGGTTGAGAGGCATTTGGAATTTTTTATGGGATTGGATAGACAACGAGTACATCCTAAGGGTTTGATGGTGGAGGGATATATGGTATACCATAACATGAAGTATATTAGTGAATAACTTCATAAATTAGCATCAAAGCGCAATTTATGTCACACTTGTGATCGAGACTCCAATAAGAATTTCGAAGGGGAGTACATGATTGGGAAAGGTAGATCAAGAAAGTTGAAAGGTAATTATTAGATAGTGGATATAAATTATAGTACATTTCGATGTTGTTTTTTATGCATATATCATACTTATTTCATTTTTAGTATTCAATATGCGTCAATTAAAATTGTATACCTACAATATGTTAAGTGAATACACATTTGTATTTAATCGTAATTTTATTTTCATGAAGCAGTTAGTCGTAAGTGGGATGCACTTCATTTATACATCATAAGAAATATTGATTGGATGAATTATTAGATTCCGACAGATGGATCTTGGGAAAAAATGGTCTTCATATAGATTGCACAAGAGAAATAAGAGAAGAAGAATTGAAGAACGATATGATAAATCCTATATTAATGATTATTCACATTATGGGTGAATATATAATACAACATCAATGAATAATTCTAATAACTACACACGTAGTTGAATCTATCAACCTAGACTTAGTCTAGAGCTAACTAGGAGTGAGAAAATCACCACTAGAGCTAACTAGTGCAACTCTAGATCATAAAAATAGTTAATAACTAGTTACAATCAGTTTAATGAAGGGTGTAGTTGAAAAAAGGTGCCTATATTCCCTTGAATCATGCAAACTGGTGCTTGACACATTGGAAGTAATCTAACTAATGGGGATCATAGTTTAACTAAGGATAATTGATGACCTACTGGAGTGAACAGTTGGACACTGTTGGTGGCACTCCGAATGGGTTCCTATAAAATAGGGATTGATCCCTAAAGCTCAAAAATACATCCACTAGTTATTTTCCCCATGCACTGATGAAGTGATGAGACCTACTAAGCTAGGGAAATTAATCAAATAGAATTTATGTGGTCAAAGGAGATAAAGGGAGGATTAATAATAATCCTAAAAACCCCCTTTAATCCTGAATTTGGACTACTTGGGCCCTAGTAACTAAGACCAAAGGTCAGCCATTAAAATCTAAATGTAATAATTATGTATCCATGTAAAATGAGGAAAAAAAGGCAAAACAGCATGGGGAAAATCCTTTCCTCAAAAATGGACATGAGATACACCAAAAAATAAACTTCTCCAAATCCAAGTAGGTGTGAACTTGATTAGATGTATGGAGGTATATTCTTCTTGGGAAGAAGAGGAATAGGCTCAAATTGATCAGGAACATATACAACTACATAAGAGTTTATGGGACCATGTAAAGCAATTAGATAGTCTCACAAAAGAGAAATAGAGGGTGCTCATTCAACTTGATCTTGAAATCAAGCTCAAATGAATCTTGATGTGCTCAATACTTTGAACCATGTGAAGTATATTCAGCTCCAGATGAGAGGATAATGAATCCAAGTGAATGCAAGAGATCTCCATCATTTATAGCACTATGAGGAGATGAGTATGTGATTGAGGAGGAAGAGATAAAATAACTCATACCATGGATAGAGAATGCTTGAGCTCCAAAATATGATGTAGCTTCCAAAAATATCCATGAAATCACAAAATGTAATATCAACAATTCATAACAATGTACTGACATCGAATCCCCAACATCAATTTTGAAAGAGCCTTGAGGTGCTTGATTTTCTCACAAAAAGTGATGAGATCAGTTATAAACATAACTGAGAGGTCTTGAATCTATGAATTCGAACCAATTAAGGTGAGAGACTCAGTGGAGAGTTCTTAAACATTGGAGGTTCAAATATCCTCTTCTGGAGTAGCTACAGGAAAACATGAGACATCAAATTTCTCACAAAATTCGAGAGAAGCAGTAGAAGGAGTCTGCTTTCAAATTGAATCAGTTGAAGACTCACAAACCCAAATTACAGTCTTGCTTTCAGATCACTTGCTCATCATGGTCTTGTCCAATGATGCTGATAAAATCCTCTACGATATCACTTGTGACTCACCATTCATTATTATCATGAATAAAGGTATTCAATGGAGGTTGGTACTTTTATCGAATAAATCCAATATTCATGCCCCACCAGAAGTGGACTGCACCTGACTTAAACATAATCCCTTCAGTATAGGACTTCAAAACGATGTTACTAGCCTCTTTAAGGAATT
This sequence comes from Pseudotsuga menziesii, assembly GCA_001517045.1. Classification (NCBI taxonomy): domain Eukaryota; kingdom Viridiplantae; phylum Streptophyta; class Pinopsida; order Pinales; family Pinaceae; genus Pseudotsuga; species Pseudotsuga menziesii. The sequence continues at coordinate 121,166 of LPNX010187217.1, forward strand.
ATAGTGTATTCCACTTGTTAGGAACTTTATCATAGATTTGTATTGAATCTTACATGTGTTGTTGTTATCAAACCCCCAAAGTCTCTATTTTAAAATCTAGAAATGAGGTTTTGATGTTTGATCTTGGAGCTAGGATATACGTGAGGAAATTATCAATGTTGGGAACACTCTTGAAGATTTGTTCCTTTAATTATTTAACCTCCAAACAACCATGATAGTTTTGGAAACATATCCTATGATCAGCTGGTAAAGGAACATCGACAAAAACTAATGACATCATTAATGATGTCCTATGTGTCATCAGGGTTTGGTACCCAATATTGTTCTAAAAATTTTCCCTTGTATTTCCTTGAGATAGACTACCACCAATCAATCTTTACATGAAGAGTCTCATTGTCATCATCTTCGAAGATATCTGAGGTGGATTTTTCCATCCAAATCATCTCTCCTTCATCCTCATTTCTTGATCTAACAAGCAACATCTTTCCTTTCTCAACATCAATTCTAGGATCGAATGTTGGCTTTGTCTTGTTGCACTTGGGTCCAACATATACCGGTTCTTTTGTCACATTATCAAAATTCACATCCATAATACTTGATATTGCATGGAGTGCATTACCATCAACGTTAACATTTTTCCTCGTATTGGGACAAAAATAAATCATCAGAAGAAGATTCACTTTCATCCAAGGGTGTATGTTCATTGTAGATTCCATCTAATGCATCAAGAACTCTTTTCCAATACTCTATTTTTTTATTACATTCCTTTGTAACAATTGGTGAATTCTCATTGCCAATAGTCTCTTTCCACATTTTTATGTATAATGTTATTCCTTCCTTTAGTTATTTTAAATAAACATCATTTTCTTTGGGATATAACAAAGATGGCTTCCATGTAGGAAATATACGCCGACTTCATCATCTATATTCCACAACTCAACTTGTTCTAACCACTCAATGTCTCTGATGGATTCTTTATACCTCATAACTGGAATATCATTGAGTACAAGAAATTGGAAGTACTGGACATTAATATGTCCAACTAGTGTATTTCCCCACTCCTTAATGTACCCATTGAGAAACATTTTGAAATATTGCACTTTGTCAATAAGTTTAGGTAAGTTAACATTTGGCTCAAGTCAGTTAACATTTAGTTCAAGTCAGTTAACATTCATTTCAAGTTAGTTAACATTTAATTCAAGTCACTTTACTTTGAGTTGAAGACAATGAACATACCGTTAAATCTAATTGAGGAAAGGAAGAGTGCTAATGTTTACATGGAGGGAGTTATAGTTAGCTCATCCTTGTGAGTGCACTATGTGGTGATCTCAATATGTTTATTGAGCCTCCTATGCGCTACCTTCTACATGCCAAGTTTTTTGGCTTGTTATCAATATGCTAGGAATATGGCAAGTTCAATAGAGTTGCAAATAATTGTTTCTGCAGGGCTACATTGGATCGCTCTTCTCTATTGTTGTGGTGATATATCTTATGGAGAAATCTTCTTATGTATTGTAATCCATTCGCTAAAAATATATCTATTATACTCAAAGAATCGTTTCCCTACACCGGGAAAATTTATATGTTCTCACCAACTTGGTTAATGAGTCTACAACATTCTTGACCATGTCTACCTTCTCCAGTTACACCTTATGATTCTCCACCATCTCCCTCACAAAATGGTTTTGAAAATCAATATGTTTCATCTTCAATTGATAAGTTGGATTCTTCACCAGGAATATTGCACTCTAACTGTCACAATCCAACCTAATAACATGATTCCTGAACCCAACATCTAAACACAAATTATAAAACCAAACAACTTCCTTACATGCACGGGTAGTTTCCATGTATTCAGACTTAGTAGTTAATAGCACAAGGATTGACTACCTTCTACCCATCCAACTGACTGCTCCTCCAAATATCTTGAACACATATAAGATGAAATCCCGTCGTTCAAAAAGTTTACGAAAGGAGGTGTTTGATGAGTATAGGCACTTCATCTCTAAGAATCATAGGTATCGAAATACCCAATAATACCTACTCAATTGGAAGCAAGAGACTGCATTAAAACCACAGAGAATGGCACCTTACCAATGGAAGTTGCAATATAATATAAATTGGCAAGGTACATACACATCAAATTGTCTATCTATCATCATATATGAAGTGTTTTGATTTTTTATATCTTGTGTAATTGACATTGATTTATGTAAATTATTAATGTAATTGACATTGACTTCTGTAAGTTATTACTGTATTTGACATTGATTTATGTAAATTATTTATAAAATACAATTCATGATAGCCATCATGATCATGAAGGAATTAATGGACTTCCACAAGGAATGAAAATTTATCCTAAACAATCTAGCAGGTTTCTCTACTATGAGAACCTACAAATTGCTCATTTTGATACAAGGAATATCAGAAAAATGTGGCTGAAACATTATGGTGAATTTATATCTGAGTGACAAAGAAAATAACATTTAGGAAGCAAATCATGCAATGAAATATGTCATTCAATTACATAGAAGTGGATACCAAATTAATATAAACTCACTTCCATGGTTGTTAATGGAGTAGCAAATCAATTTTGTAAAAGAAGTCATACGAAAAATTAAATTTCCCATCAGATTTTGTTCAAACATGAACAATATCATAACCATGAAAGGTGATTTTACGGTGCTCAAAACGCATGATTGGAATGTCTTCATCAAGTTAATTATTATGGTACATATATTGCTATATTTTTTCATTCTAGTGCATAATGTTGGTATTTTTTTGTCTATTTTTTGTAAAAAACAATGAAACAATTTTTATATTGTTACAATATGTTCTAGCTCTATCTCTCCTGGAAAACTATGAAAACAATGTCAAACAAGTTATATATGATCTTGGAAAATACATGAGGTAAGTGGTGATACTTTGCATGCATAAAGTGTTTGTTTAATTCATTCTAGAACATATATTTGATATTTATTTTTATTATTGTTTTGTACTAAATATGTGTGTGTGTGTGTGTTAATAAATACCATGATTTGTTTGCATCACTTATAGATGGTTGTCATCTAAATACATCCATAAAGAAGATATGAAGTATTGGAGGAGATAAATTCCTCGTCTAATGTATGAAAGGCAAAAGCATGTACCTTCAATCACAAGAACATTACCTCATACACCAAGTTGAGAATATTGAATTGCGTGGACCTGTACACTCAAGGTCCATGTGGATGGCTCAGAGGCATTTGGAATTTTTTATGGGCTTGGGTAGACAATGAGTACATCCCAATGGTTCGATGGTGGATGGATATATGGTATACCATAATATGATGTATATTAGTGAATACCTTCATAAATTATCATCAAAGCTCAATTTATGTCGCACTTGTGATCGATACTTCATTAAGAATTTCAAAGGGGAGTACCTGATTGGGAAAGGTAGATCAAGAAAGTTGAAAGGTAATTATTAGATAGTGGAGATAAATTATAGTACATTTTCGTTGTTCTTTTTTATGTATATATCATACTTATTTCATTTTTAATATTCAATATGCATGAATTAAAATTGTATACCTACAATATGTTAAGTGAATACACATTTGTATTTAATTGTAATTTTATTTTCATGAAGCAGTTAGTCATGAGTGGGATGCACTTCATTTATACATCGTAAACAATCTTGATTAGATGAATTATTAGATTCTAACAGACATATCTTTGGACAAAATGGTATTCATATAGATTGCATAAGATAAATAAGAAAAGAAGAATTGAAGAACAATATGAGAAATCCTCCATTAATGATTATTCACATTATGGGTAAATATATAATTCTAATAACTACACAGGTAGTTGAATCTACCAACCTAGACTTTGTCTAGAGCTAACTAGGAGTGAGAAAATCACCACTAGAGATAACTAGTGCAACTCTACATCATAAAAATAGTTAATAACTAGCTACAATTAGTTAAATGAAGGGGGTAGGTGAAAAAAGGTGCATATATTCCCTTGAATCATGAAAACTGGTGCTTGACACACTAGAATTCATCTAACTAATGGGGATCATAGTTTAACAAAGGATAGTTGATGACCTACTAGAGTGAACAACTGGACACTATTGGTGGCACTCAGAGTGGGTTCCTATAAAATAGGGATTGATCCCTAAAGGTAAAAAATGCATGCAGACAGGTGGTAGTAAGTGCTCAAAAATGCATGTAGATAGGTGAAATAAGTGGCATATATCCAGTAGTTCTTTTCCCTATGCACTAGTGAAGTGATGAGACCTACTAAGCTAGGGAAATTAATCAAACAGAATTTATGTGGTAAAAGAAGACAAAGGGACAATTAATAATAATCCTAACACCCCCGTTTAGTCCTAAATTTGGACTACCTGGGCCCTAGTAACTAAGACCAAAGGCAACCCATTACAATCTAAATGTAATAATTATTTATCCATGTAAAATGAGGGAAAAAAAAGGCAAAACCGCATGGGGAAAATCCTTTCCTCAAAAATGGACATGAGATACACCAAAAAATAAACTACTCCAAATCCAAGTAGGTGTGAACTTAATTAGATGTATGGAGGGATATTCTTCTTGGGAAGAAGAGGAATAAGATAAAATTTATCAGGAACATATACAATTGCATCAGAGTCTATGGGACCATGTAAAGCAATGAGATAGTATCACAAAAGAAAATAGAGGGTGCTCATTCAACTTGATCTTGAAATCAAGTTCAAAAGAATCTTGATGTGCTTGATACTTTGAACCATGTGAAGTAGATTCATCTCCAAATAAGAGGATAATGCATATAAGAGAATCTAAGAGGTCTCCATGATTTATAGCACTATGAGGAGATGAGTATGTGATTGAGCAGGAAGAGACAAAAGAACTCGTACCATGGAGAGAGAAGGCTTGAGCTCCAAAATATGATGTAGCCTCTAAAAATATCCATGAAATCACAAAATGTAATATCAGCAATTCATAAGAATGTACTGACATTGAATCCCCAACATCAATTTTGAAAGAGCCTTGAGGTGATTGATTTTTATCACAAAACTTGATGAGATCAGTTATAAACATAACTGAGAGGGCTTGGATCTATGAATTCGAACCAATTAAGGTGAGAGACTCACTGGAGAGTTCTTCAACATTGGACGTTCGACTAGCTGCATGAAAACATGATACATCAAATTCCTCACAAAATTCGAGAGCAACAGCAGAATAAATCTGGTTTCAAATTGAATCAATTGAAGACTCACAAACCCAAATTACAGTCTTGCTTTCAAATCACCTGCTCATCATGATATTGTCCAATGATGCTGATAAAATGCTCTATGATAGCACTTGTGACTCACCATTCATCATTATCATGAATACAAGTATTCAATGAAGGTTAGCAGTACTTTTATCGAATAAACCCAATATTCATGCCCCACCAGAAGTGGACTGCACCTGACTTAAACATAAGCCCTTCAGTAAAGGACTTCAAAACAATGTTACTAGCCTCTTTAGGGAAATATAAGTGTCTTCCACTTGTTAGCATCTTTGTCACAGATTTGTATTGAGTCTTACATGTGTTGTTGTTATCAACCCCCTAAAGTCTCTCTTTTAAAATCAAGAAATGAGGTTTTGATGTTTGATCTTGGAGCTAGGATATACTTGAGGAAATTCTCAATGTTGGGAACACTCCTGAAGATGTGTTCCTTTAATTTAAATAACCTCCAAACAACCATGACAGTTCTGGAAACATATCCTATGATCATATGGTAAAGGAACACTAACAACAACTAATGACATCATTAATGATGTCCCGTGTGTCATCAGGATTTGATACCCAATATTGTTCTAAAAATTTTCCCTTGTATTTCCCTGAGCTAGACTACCACCAATCAATCTTTACATGAAGGGCCTTGTTGTCATCACCCTCGAAGATATCTGAGGTGGATTTTTCCATCCAAATCATATGTCTTTCATCCTCATTTCTTGATCTAACAAGCAACATATTTCCTTTCTCAACATCAATTATAAGATCAAATGTTGGCTTTGTCTTGTTGCACTTGGGTCCAACATATACCGGTTCATCTGTCACATTATCAAAATTCCCATCCATAATACTTGATATTGCATGGAATGCATTACCATCAATGTTAACATTTTTCCTTGTATTGGGCCAAAAATCATTAGAAGAAGAATCACTTTCATCCAAGGGTGTATGATCATTTTATATTCCATCTAGTGCATCAAGAACTCTTTTCCAATACTCTAGTTTTTTATTACATTCCTCTGTATCAATTGGTGAATTCTCATTGCTAATAGTCTCTTTCCACATTTTTATGTATAATGTTATTCCTTCCTTTAGTTATTTTAAATAAACATCGTTGTCTTTGGGACATAAGAAAGATGGCTTCCATGTGGGAAATATAGGAAGACCTTCATCATCTATATTCCACAACTTAGCTGGTTCTAACCACTCAATGTCTCTGATGGATTCTTTATACCTCATAACTGGAATATCATTGAGTACAAGAAATTGGAAGTACTGGACATTAAGATGTACCCATTCAAACGATTGATAGTATCATCAAAATTCTTCTAGAAACTTTTCATATTTTATAAAAAAACTTGCATGTAAAAGTGTCTTTAAAAACCCATTGAACTTAAACTGTATTAATGGAACAATTGCGCTCTTTAGATCTTTTAGCAAGAAATATTTTCTTAACTTCTATTTGATATAATGGAATTATCTTTCTAGTCTTGAACTTAATATGCAAGCGCCACCATAATCTACAAGCTCCCAAATGCTCAAATACCTCTATCATATATGTATTTTCCATAACCAATTGCACAAGGCATTCTCCATCATAGTAACCATAATTATGTAGACCATAACAATCAAGGTCAACTACATGATGCTCTTTCCAACCTCTATTGCAAAGTCACCTATGTTGTTTGGCACTTGCAATCTTGACAAGAAGAGCTGATGTAGGCTTATCTTTAACACTTGGACAATCTACATAGATGTTTATGAGATATCAGTGGTATATTGGTCTTGTTGTTTGAATGGTTTTATCATAATTATATCATAAAATATAGATTTTGAACTGGGAGGATTTGAACCACGAACAAATTCAATATGAGAATCACATTGGCTTGCTTTTGGTGCTCCTCCATTTGACCTTGACACTATATGATGTTTTGATAGTCAGGAACGTTGAGATTTAGGTGCACTTGTGGGTACACTCACCAACTGCTAATGTATCCTTTGACACTTGAATGCTCATTGGCATTTGGGCATCTCCCTTTATAGAACAATACTTAATGTTCTTGACATGCTCAATACTCCTTCAGTTTTTTCTTAGACACATGGCCTTCGTGAGCTCCATGTGGATCTTTGACAAGGCTAAAGATTGCATGTTACCTTTTCCCTTTGTGCTACATGCCATGCAAAGGAAGAAAATACATGTTGTAAGCTTGTAAAGCGTGAGGTATGTAGCACCTTTGTACTCCAACATACACACTCACATATCAATGAGCATGTGGCTTTTAAAAGGGAATAAAAATGATGGAGGAAACCAAAACACAAGCCATTAGGGATTAAAAAAAGGAGCATTGTATATGTGGCAATGAGAAGTTGAAATGTTTATAAAATTGAGGGAATAATAATAGAAAGATTGATGACATAGAGGAAGAATTTAATCCTAGACTGAAAGGCAGAGGGCTTTGAATCTATCCACAACAAATGGAGATTGTTTCTAAGTTATAACAATATTATGCAAGATATAGCCTAAGAAAAATATCATGCCAAATCTATTTTTAAAAGTGTTATTGTTGACTTACAAAAAGGACACATGATTTGATTTTCATTGATGGTTTTGATGGAGCAGTATAAGCCCTCACCAAAAAGCCCCCAACCAGCCTGAATTTGAAAGACAAATTCTGGTCTAAATCATAATTTGGAGGCTTTAAATTTCAATTTTAACATTCTGGGTGGTTTTAAAATCATGGATTTAGTCTAGAATAGTCAAATAAGAGTGCTGAGATTGCAAAATGGTTATAATAACATATTTTCCAGCCAAACAATTGACCAATATTTATCAAAAATCTACCTGAAAAGCCTCCCGTTTTGGTTGTCTTTTATCCCACTGGAGTTTCGTCATTGAAAAGGAGACATCAACACCAGTATCGTTGCTACAATTCGCATTGCCTTATCATTGATGGTGTCGATTACATCTTACCATAACTAAACAAAGAGATTACTTACAAAATAATAAGATCTAATAAATATAGACAAGGTTCGATTTAATTTCTAGTCCCAATGTTTACGAACAGCTGGAACTCAATTCACCTATCGCTGATTCTGCCTTGAGGACAATGATTTTGGCTTAGATTTTCGAGTGACCAAAATGATTTATTTAATTGCTAGATGTTTTACCAAATACAAATGTAAATATAAAGCCTCGCTGAAGGATTTAACAACTTTTATTCTAACATTGTATTCCTTTGATCTCTACTTGTATATGCATAACACTTTATCACTCGTTGGTTCAACGATGACAGCAGTCATTTTAATTGAACAAGGCAAGCTTTGATGGAAAAAATATGGATTTACATCTATACAATACGTAGAACCTCTATCTTTAACGCCAATACTGAGCCCATTTATACATTGTCTCCAGCATTTGAGGGAATAAAGCGCTGACACTCTCATTAATAAGGGTTTGGAAGAATTGTATTGCCTCCTCATCATCCAAATCCAAACGGAACTTTTCCTGAAGTTTAAGAATTCCTTTCCCCGGATTGGAAGCAATAGCAGGAATGCTTGCTCCAGCTATTAAGTGGAACAAATTCAGGATAAGGTTACTGGATTTACTCAGGATGTTGTAGGCCTCACAGCAAATAGATTTGAATCTCCCATAGTCTTGGCTTTCTGCTCCACCCATTNAGCCATTAAGTGGAACAAATTCAGGATAAGGTTACTGGATTTACTCAGGATGTTGTAGGCCTCACAGCAAATAGATTTGAATCTCCCATAGTCTTGGCTTTCTGCTCCACCCATTGCTTCTACCATTTCCTTGCACAGTTTCATTGGTGGTGGAAATGGTTTAGGATCTTTACCAAGAATGTAGCCAAAGTCAACATGGAAAAGTTTTCCATTGTGCCTCAAAAGAAGATTATCAAGATGTCTCTAGCCAACACCAAGAATGTAGGTAATAACACAGTAGCCAGCACAACTTTTTATAAATGTATCCAGACATGCTGGCGTAATGCCCAATGGTCCATTTTCATCGGGATGANATGTCTATCGCCAACACCAAGAATGTAGGTAATAACACAGTAGCCAGCACAACTTTTTATAAATGTATCCAGACATGCTGGCGTAATGCCCAATGGTCCATTTTCATCGGGATGATATTGCTGCAGATAGTTTACAAGACTCCCATGCTTTGAAAGAATTTGAGCTAAAGAATTTGATGGTATGAACTCTATCATTCCTTCGTCATGGCCTGTTGCTAAAACTTTATACGGAGTTAATTGTAGGTCAACACTTTCCACCTTTAACAGCCGATCCATTAATGACACCATTTGAATAACCAATTGATCTTGTCTGAGGTCATCACCCTTTTTGAATATCACCTTGCTTTTCCCACCATCTACAGTTTTAAAAGTCAATTGTAGAGGAGTTAAAGTACTCTTGAGAAAAGGGACGATTCTGCTGGTATTATCCCATTGATTAGGACTTTTGGATCCAGAGGAAAAGGTATTGGCTCCTCAAAATAGATGATGTCACTGAAAATATCTGTAAGTAATTGCCGCAACCTCTCAATTTTCCCTCGAGTCCCATGGACGGTTTTAACATCATTCATAATTCTGCACAACTGAGCAATAAATTCTGTCTGGCGCAGTAAGTTCTGCCACATCTTAACTCCATTCTCATCCTCTCTCCCCTCAGGCTTGTACTTTACAATAGAGTCTTCCAAATTTTCGTATGTAGACAAGAACCTTTGTGCACATGTAGGATCATGGCTCTCCACCATGACATACCAACGAAGGTAGCTAGCCAAAGCAATATTACGCACAGAACGCTGGACAAGAAAAAGGGCAAGCCGTGATTTCTCATCACGCTCAAATCGGAGGGCCTGCACAAGTTGAAGCAAATAGCAGTGTAGCTCTTCATTCTCTGCTTGTTCGAGGACATTTACAGCATATGCACGCACATCTTCACTTTTAAATTCAGGAGACAAGAGCTCCAATGCATCTGGAGTGTCAATACGTTCCCACTGCCACATCAAATCCACTGCCTGCCTGGCTTCCTGAGCATCGCTCCATTCAATGCATCGAAGAAACTTTGTCAAAGCCTTTTTCTCATTAACCAAAGAAAATCGAAACTTCCAGAGAAGTTGTCTTTCATCTCGTAACAATGTGCGTGTTGGAGGGTGCTTCAATATCTTCAATAATTCTTTTCTTTCAGTAGAACTAGGTTTCAAATCTCGGTCAATTACGCCCCTGGTCACGGTCAAGGTCAAACTCGTGGATAGCTTCACTTGCTTTGTTTCTGAGGGGTTAGGTCGTCCCACTTCTGGATCCCATACAGTAACTAGCTCATTAGTTGGAGAAATTGGAGATGGCGATACATAATTTGCTCCTCTATCCTGGAAAGCAACTTGGTGCTCAAAAGTAATTAGATGAAAAATAAGATGTAAATGAGATGTCCCAGTGCATCCACTTTCTCTCTCTTTGATTTTGTCGATGGCTCTGAATGCAAGCTCATCAAGCCAATTAATATGTGAAATCTGCCCACGTTCATACTTCTTGACTAGCTTATCCAAGCACTCAATTTCTCCACGCTCTGATTTAGGTAACTTTCGTGTAGTAGGCACCGAGTCACCGACCTATCTGCTTCTATCCCAGGCCAAAGCCTAAGCTTCTGCTGTCCTGATTTAAGTTGTTTCTTGTTGTTGGAAAGACAGAAAGTCGCACCACCAATGATCTTATCCTGTTTGACAGAAGAAGCATCCCAAACTGTGAAAGCAAGTTGTGCGTCAGAGGCCAAATCCCTGTACTTTGCACTCAATTTAATAGATTCATCCCGACATTTTGGCTTCCCTATAGGTTCAAACCTTGTTCTTGTAGGAAGTCCAAATGGAGTACCATTAAGATATAAATCACATTCAACATAAAGCTCGGGTGTGAGATTCTCTATACAATTTTCGCCCTCTGAGAAAGATTTCTTAAATAGATTGCCTTCTAGCTTTTATCCACTTGATAAGACACTGCTGAATTGATGTCACTTGACAAGATGTACCTAAATTTATTCCCACCCATTGAAGGTACCTAGATATAGATATAAAGAGAATGCACTGACCAAATAACAAAGCAATATCATCAACAAAAAAATCAATACCGAGCCGAGTCTCTCCAAAAATATGCTAACGGGCAGAAAAATATGTCGTCTTCTTCTTCTGTCTTCGTCTTTTCTCTCCTTGCGAGGTGGATCAGATCTATTCCTTTTCCTTAGCGAGCTTGCTTGATGATAAATGAGACTGGCATCTTCCTTATTTATAGTTTCATGTGTGGACCTTTCCTCCATCTGGGCCGACTCGTTTTGGTAATCTTTTCTTCATCGTAGGGTCGATTTCCCTCAATTGATGGAGCCCACCCTTTTTGTGGTAATCTTTGTCTTCGTACTATACTACTCACAAATTATAGATTGGGTTGAATACATTTGGAATCATTATCGTGCTCTATAACTTTCTAGGTTGTTGTGCTCTAATAATTTAATAGATATAAAAGGGCTTAACTAATAGGATCAGTTCCTGCTCCTATTCGTTTGGAAAATATTTAAGTCCAAAATTGAGTTATCAACAATATTAAGCGTTTTGTTTTGTTTTGTTTTGTTTTAGTTTTTGTTTTTTTATTCGCGGGTGCTTTTGCTCGTGGGTCTTGCTTCTCGATCAACTAAGTAAATTACTGCTCCTCCAACTTGCTTCCATGATAGCTTAATAGTCTCGAAATTACACATGGTAACCAAACTCTCCAACTATAGTAGCTAATAGAGTGCTATACTTCTCCTTCTATTACATAAAGCGCGGTCCACTGTCCAACCACCTACCCAAGTATATGTGCGCAAGCACTTTTTTATACTTGGTTGTGCAACTAAAGGATATCAAACTATTGGATTATAAGTTGCTTAAACTTTGAATGCTTCTTAAATGGTTGCTTCAACTAAAAGATTAGAAATAGGGGTTATAGAACATGTTAGTCAACAAGATCAACCGCTAGGTAAATTGATGCTACTGCGATCTTAGCTAGAAACACTTCTTATTTATAGTGAGAGTGCCTCTACCCTAGCTCTTGTCTATGTATCTAAAACTTAAAAGGTATGTTCACTAGCATTCACTAAAGGGTGAAGTTGCAAATAAATAATTAAATCAAGGAATAAGCATTAATTGATATTCCCTATAAAATTAAAAGAGAGAAACAAAATCATGTGCACTACTTGCAATTGTATCATTTAAAACTATGCACACTTGCACAAAGATGATACCCAAAAGTGTTGCAATAGGAGCACTCGAGCCCTAAAAAGTAGAAGCATGCGTAGGGTCCTAAGAGGGCGTGCATGCTCTAGTATGGTAAATCTTGAACTACTAATTAGGTGTCCATGTAGGCATAAAGTAGGCGCTAAAAGTGAGTGCACGTTAAAAGCATGCAAACGCTCCTGTGTATTAAAAGTCTATTCCAGGCCCATTTCTATCCCATTCTACTCGATTCAACCGGTCTGCAATCATCCAAAAAAAATTCGAATGTGCATGCACATCAACTCCACCACCAATGCCTCCAAATCATCATCCAAGTAGGATTTGCATCCATGATTTGTAATTGGGTTAGTTCACAAAGTTGAGGGACCTTCTAGATGCAATGGTAGATTCAAGAAAATGATTCAAGCTATATAAAAGATAAATAATCCCAAGCAATGTTGAGACTCCCAAGCCTACTCCCAAGCTTGTTGAGTTCTTTTCCAACTAGGATAGTTAAACAAAATGCGAGCACGTTATGTTGCTCAAAGACGGACATGGGTTATGTTCTCCAAAATGCGCACGAGTTTTGTAAGACATGATTTAAGCCCAAAACGGGCTACGCTTGTTATTTTCTCCACAATAGTCAATCGTAGTGATTTTGGGCCGACACAACAAGATTTGGACGTGAAATATGACAAGAAATCCCGACGTAATCCGACGAAATTGACTTTGTCGTCGTATTTAACCTTTGTAATTACTTTTTTTTTTATTTACTCCAATTTAGGTCGTATATTCGATGATTGTGAAATATTCAACGACATTAGTCGGATTTTCAACTTCTGGCAACGAAAATTCATCGACCAGTTTACAACAGTGACTATGTTATTGCCATCATATATCCGTCAATAAAATATTTTTAAAACCTATATATTAGGAATATTCTGACATGTTTGTTATACAAGCAACGGTTTGCGGAAGTTATAATATTCGCATAGACTGTTTTACATACAAAAATAAAGAATTATTTCAATTGTTAATGTGATTAAAAATAGTGGAATGTGGAGCTTTATTTTTTAAGATCTATCATCATCAGTCAATCTTGGTATCGAAAAATGTCAAAACATAACAATATTCTTGTTGGGTGTTGAAATACCTAAATTAATACCAAAATGTTTGGATGTGTTCTACTATCTTAAATACACCTAATATTTAATTATTGACCCGGGTTGGTAGGCTTCGAGTTGATGCAAAATATATGCGAAGGTAGAGGGGTTCCTAAGGCGTTGTAGAAATATTTTAACAAACAAAAGATCGAAAGATCTTTCAAAACGAAAAACCGAGTCAAACTCCTAAGAATTTAATTATTAATGCGATTGAACTAAAACAAAACATCAAACTAGGATAATATCAGACTATGCCATTTCAACTAACAAATGAGAATCTAATGAAGCCTATTAAATAACTTCAAGAGCTAACTATTCATAGAAAGTAGCTATTTGGAAATACAATCACAACAACTAGATGATTTATAAACAAATAATTTATGACTGAAAAATATATTATCAACCACTACTTGAAAAGCTGGGGTTCAAGGAAGACTTGACTAAGCAAGTATAAAACTTAATAAAGAAAAGCAAGTAGAAAACTCAATAAAGATAATTTTAAATTCTTTTCTACAAGTCTCTTCAATACTCACACAGTAAAAGGAATAAGTCTTATCACTATGATCAATTTACAAGGTACTAATATGCTAGCAATTAGCACACCTAACCATAAAAATCCATATACTATGATAACTCAAAAATTCGTAAAAATTTAAATTTTTTCATGTGACATAAAATGTCAAATGTCATCGCTAAAGTACCGCTAACTATTAACAAATAATAGAATAGTTTGTAAGAGAAACAAAGGTTTGCTTCTTTATAAGATTTTGTATAATCTATAGGCTTATCTTTAAAAGTTGCGTTAGTGTTGTTTTCAACTTAGCAGTTCTAATTTTTCCAGAAAGTAGAAAAGAAAAATATGTCTTTTTACTAATGCTAAGTATAATGATGTTTTATTTTGTGAAGTAGGGGAAAGTTCTTAGGGCGATCGGGGATTAATTAGCTTCTAGCAAACACAGTGGGACTGATGGCTCTTTACAGGTTTTAACAGGTAAGCGTAAGTTCCAGTAAAAATAATATTTAAAAATTCAGATCAAGAAGATACTTCCCTAGCATGAATATGATGCTAGAATTAGAAAGTTTAAATGCATGTTGTCTCCATAAGAGGCAATGCTGACCTTGATTACATTGTTAAAACTTCGTAAGGACATTGAAGCAAAACTACATATGCATGAGTTAAAATTGCATGATCAAATACTATCAAATGTCCTCAATTCATTTTTATGAATATGATTAAAATTTTAATGAATACTTGTATTCCTGCTTATAGTAGTTGTAATCTAGAGTTTAAATAGGTAGAAACAAAGTGCACAGCTAAATGCTTAGATCTCTCAACAACGTTTGGTGTCTAGCATAATTACTCTTGTCTTGGGGTTTTTATCAACCATGTTTTCTCAATAAATAACCCAAAACCACTTTTACTTCCATCTATTTACTCATTAACACATTGTTAGATTTAGAATGAGATTCTTATATGGTCTAACGACTGCATTTACTAGCATTCCCAAAAACACAATGCATTAAAGAAATGGGTTAATATTTTAGTCCTAGATGAAAGTATGTATTTTATCTATGTTTTATAAAACATAGTTAATAAAGAGCCTTCCCTATCATGACCCACAACAAACTCTTTAAAGGAATAACCTTTTTCATAAATCTAAAGTTGATAGATTTTGTTTCTAAATGATTAAAGTTCAATGCATTATTAGTAATCATAAAATTTGCAAAGTTTTAATGATTAAGGGTTTTGATTTCAATAATTTTAATGCAGATTGAATCTACCCTACACTATTGTTTTTCACCCACGAATTGTAAAACTTTTGGGAGGCACGTGGAGATGATCTTATCCACGAGATAGGTTGATTTAAAATCAAGAACCCTACCTTTTGTTTTGCAAAGAGAAGGTTCATCGACTGGTGTGGCCGAGTTGTGAGCTCGTGGCCACCATAACCCTATAAACACCTCTGTTTTGCACGCTGCCTTCTGAACAAAATGCTGTGAGCTGGTTTCTGTGAGGACAAGAGGTGGTTTCAAAGCTTGTTGACTGTTATAGCATACTGTGAGTGTAGAAACTTGTTTTTCTTCAATGATTTGAGGACTGAGTTAGTTTTAAGAATGAAAAACACTGGACGAAGCTTGTGAAAGAGTGCTCTTCGTTCTGGTTGGAGTGTTGCTCATTTTCCTTCGGATTTGTGACTCAGGGTTCCAATTGTAACGAACGCATTAGACTTGTCTGGGGCATTATTCTTCCATATGCCATCGAGCTGCTCCAGTTGCTTGCGACCACGACTTCTCCAAACGATATATCAAGTAACTGCGAGTAAATATTTTTACTTTACCGTAATATTAAGTCATAATTACATTTTTAAATTTGTACTAACTACTAGTTTCTCTGCGTAGGTTCCTCTCACGAAAATTTGGGGTTTAGCTGAAATCACACCTCTCCTTTCATGGCCACGCAGCTAAGCCCCAGTTGAAATCAGGGTTTTCTCCTACATTGGTATTATGGTGGTTGAAACGATGAGAATACTTGCTGCTAAAAAAAAGGACTCGGCCTGGGATTTACTTGTTAGGTTTTTCTACGTGTTGTTTTGTTTTTGTAATGAAAACCCTAAAGGGTATTATGTGCAAGAACTTGAAGGCAATTGCAGCCATGACTTGGGGTTTACTTGACAAAGTTTTTACGGCTTGGAAGATGTAAATTTTTTTTGCTTAACTTTTAAAACTCGGCTCTAAGCTGTGATAATGATGTTTGATCTCTGCCTGGTTAATTATGTTTTTAAGTGGATTTTAATGGTGAAGAAAAGACTATTTACTCAGTCGAGACTTGTAGACGAAGGGTTATTAATAGTTAAAAAGTTTTGGGTTTACTGTTTTATATTTTTAAAAAGAATAATTTGTAGAGTTTGTTTTTGTGTAGGCTTTAAGCCTCAACCGATATTTATAAAGGCCTATGAGCCATTACGCTACTTTCTATTTTGTATCTTATTTAAATCATTAACAATGTTAATTAATTTTTATGTTATCCTGTAATTAAAAAGTTTTGCAGTAATTATATTATTGGAACCTTTACAATGTTATTGAGTAAATTTGGTACTCTGTTTTTACTCAGAAGGGTTATTATTTTGAATACCCTACAGTTCTGAAAAAAAGATAGAATTTACAGGAATAAATTTGGTTTTGTTTTTCTATTTTTATTTTTTACAAATAATTAATTACAACTGTTAAATTTTATGAAGGAATTAAGAGTAAGATTCTGCAAGTTTGTAAATAAAGATAAAACCTGTCTTTCATAAACCCTAGATAAATTCTTAAGGTTTACAAGAAAACATCTATTTTTAGTACAAAATACAAATATGAATTTAGAATAAGTTATTATAAGAACTTATGGAGTACCATCTAGGTTCAAACCCTAAGTACTATTTTGTTTACTGTTCCTATGTTTATTTATTTAACTTTATCTATTATGTTTGTGTTAACTATTAGTATTAATAATAGTTCTATGATTAGTATGACTACTAATAATTAATATATATTATGTTCTTTTCCTGTATTAGATAATACAGATACTTCCAGTAGATAGAGTAAATACTGCTAATTTCCATAATGAATCACATACAAACTATAAAAGTAATCATTTGCATTTTTCATTCCAAGTTGATAAATAAATCATCACATCTATTTAATCAACCAGCTATACTAGAGTACCGCCTATACAAGGCGTGGAAAAATACAGCATGGTAATTTATTTCTATTTACTTTTCACGTAGCAATCATACTCCCGTTTTAAAAATAGTCTATAAATCACTAAGTTTATCCATACACAAAACTCTTTTATGTATAAACCCTAACAAAATAATAACATGCATATCCTTGAAAACTAATAAACATTTGCTAAAACCGGTAAATAAATTATAAATAACCTGAACAAATGAAAACCTGTCAAATGATGAGGTGACGACAGCTTAAGGAGGCTGTTCCTCCCAACCAACTCCTGGAGAAAACTTAGTCTGCACTTCCTCAGGACCCTTGAGCTTGTTTCGTAGTCCTCTTGGTAGAGTACTGGGTGAAGGATGTATCCTTAAGACCTTCTGTCACTTGACTGGTCAAATTACAACAACAATTCAAACCTGCTCACAGCAGTAAGAACTTCAGCCTAACAGCTGCATAAGTACAGTTCTTAGCAGTTAACCCCTCAAACTCACTTCAATAAGTCCCCTCCATCGAATTTCTCATGTGCACTTCATTCACTCTGAATGATCACCATTCCAGAAAATGAGCAGCCTCAGTTGTCTTCAATGGGAAGTTTTATAATAATGCCTAGGTATTTTGGGTTAGCTTTTACTTAATGATCCACTTGCTCCAATTCCACTTTCTTGGGGAATCATGACCACAAATATAGGGAAGTTGCCACCCGCAACAATTAGAAGTAGTTGGAGGATGCTTCCACTTGTCAGTATACTCTCCACCTAGTCTCCTCCACCAAGTGACTAGTTAACACTATTTTAACAGCTTCCCTAAGCTGTTGTCTCATCATTTATTTATTTATTAATAAAATATTATGAAATATATTAATTCCTTGACCCCACTTGGTCATCAATTACAAAATTAGCATAAAATATAACATAATGTTCCTTAATAACATCAAATTGTTTTGCAAATTGGGGCATGTGACATACACACCCCCTTAATTTATAACATCGTCCTCGATGTTATTTATTCCTCGTCCTCAGAGTTCCCCTGAAATAGAATTGGATATGCATCCCGCATATGACTTTCCAATTACCAGGTGGCTTCTTCTGGACTAAGGTACTTTCATTTCACCTTCACCTGACCAATGGTGTGATTCCGAAGCAAGATCTCCCTCATTTCGAGGATACAATCCGATTCCACCAGAAAATCTCCTTCGGGATCCACCTGCACATCATTCCAATTAATAACATGAGTAGCATCATGTACATATTTTTTTAATACATAAATATGAAAAACATTGTGAACTCTTAGATTTGGTGGTAGAGCTTACTAATATGCTACCTGTCCTATCTTGGACAGTATTTCAAGAGGACCAAAATAATGGGGTGCTACCTTAGCACAACTACCTAAACTTAGAGAACTCTTTTTAGGTCTCACCTTGATAAAAACATGTTCACCTACCTGGAACTCCTTTGGAGTTAGTTTAAAGTCTGCTTCGCTTTTCTGTCGATTTTTCGCAACTTTTAAGTTACCTTGTACATGTTTTACAATTAAATCCATCTCCTTCAATAATTCAGGTCCTAATACTAACCTGTCCACTGGATTACTCCAAGAGATGGGAGTATTGCATTTCCTTCCATACAGAATTTCAAAGGGACTATACCTAGCTGAATCTTGATAATGATTATTGTAAGCAAATTCTACGAGGTGTAAATAATCTTCCCATTTACCTGGCTGCTCCTTTACATACATTCTAAGTAGATCCTCCAACACCCAATTTACTCTTTCAGTCTGTCCATCAGTTTGAGGATGGAAAGAGGTACTAAAGTTTAACGTAGTATTTAACCCTTTAAACAAATATTTCCAAAAATTACCTGTGAATTTAGGATCTCGGTCAAAAATTATCAGCTTTGGTATTCCATGTAACCAAAAAAATTGTTTTAAGAAAATATCAGCAATATTTGCAGCTTTATAAGTAGTTTTTACAGGTATAAAATGTGTTGCTTTACTCAACTTATTAACAACTACCATTATTGAGTCATTTAAGTTTTGATTTCTAGGTAATCCCATGATAAATTCAAGGCTAATTATCTCCCATTTCCAGCTAGGAATAGGCAATGGCTGAAGTAGTCTAGCTGGATGCTGATGTTTAGTTTTTACTTGCTGACATTCAAAGCACCTAGCAATATATTTTGCCAATTCATTTCTCATATTTGGCTAGAAATAATCCTTTCTTAGCATGGTTATGGTTTTCTGATAACCTGGATGCCCTGAATAAGGAGTTTTATGAACTTCATTTAAAATTAACAGCTTAATCTTAGGTACATTAGGTATGTATAATCTATCTTTATACAATAATAATCCTTTTTCATTCAGTCTGTACCCTGTACTTAGACTTTCTATTAAATTTTGTTTTACCTTTGCTTGTGATTTTCGATAATTTTCATCTTGTTCCATTCTAGCTTCTAGCTGTTCTTCCAAGTCTGTCTTATAAGTGCTAGTGGCTATTGTAAATTTCAGCTTTGCATTTCTACTTAATGCATCAGCAACCTTATTCTCCTTTCCTTTAATATGTTGAATTTCAAAATCATATTCACTCAGAAAAGCTAGCCACTTAGCTTTCCTAGCATTCAAGTTAGGTTGATCCAACATATATTTTAATCCTTTATTATCTGTCATTAATATAAACTTTCTTCCTATTAAATGATGACGCCACATTTTTAAGGCATGTATGATAGCAGCTAATTCTAAGTCATAGGTCGCATAATTTTTCTCATGAACCTTCAGCTTCCTAGACTCATAAGCAATGACGTGTCCTTCCTGAGTTAATACTCCACCTAAACCGTCATTGCATGCATCTGTACATACTATACAATATTTATTAGGTTCAACAATTCTTAGAATTGGTGCATTGGTTAATAATGTTTTTAACTTTTTAAAACTGTCTTCACATTTTGACTCCAATCAAATTTATTCCCCTTTTTCTGCAAAGAGGTTATAGGATTTGCAATTCTTGAAAACCCTTCAATGAATCTCCGATAATAACCAGTAATCCCCATGAATGATCGGACGTCATTTACATCTTTTGGGACTGGCTAATCTTCAATTGCCTTTATCTTTTCGAGGTCAACATAAATTCCTTCTTTAGTCACCACATGACCTAAATATTGGATTTTATCTTTAAAGAAGTCACATTTACTAAATTTTGCAAAAATTTGATGTTCTTGTAACTCTTGTAAGACAATTTGTAAGTGTTATTTATGTTCTTCTTCAGTCTTTGAGTAAATTAAGATGTCGTCAATAAATACGACCACAAATTTATCCAGATATTTGTGCATTACATTATTCATCAGACACATAAAAACAATTGGGGAATTAGTAATCCCGAATGGCATAACGACAAACTCGTAATGTCCATATCGAGTCCTAAAAGTTGTTTTAAAGATGTCTTCATCCTTGATTTGGACCTGGTGGTATCCAGATTGTAAATCAATCTTTGAAAACACCGTGGCTCCACATAGCTGATCAAACATATCATCTATGCGAGGTAATGGGTATCTGTTCTTGATAGTCATTTTATTTAGTTGACAATAATCTATACATAGTCGTAGAGTTCCATCCTTCTTCTTAACAAAGATGACAGGTGCCTCCCAAGGAGACACACTGGGTCTAATGTAATTTTTATCAATGAGTTATTTTAATTGCGACTTAAGTTCATTTAATTCTAGTATATTCATCTGATAAGGGAAATTTGAGCTGGGCACTGTAGTAGGTACTAGCTCAATAGTAAAATCTAATTCCCGTTTCGAAGGCAGTCCCATAATTTCTTCTGGAAATACATCTGAATATTCCCTTGGAATTGGAATATCTTCTAGTTTTAATTTATCTCTGTTGTTAGTATTTTCTTCATTAATTACTGTTACGGAAAAATCTTTATAGCCTTGCCTAACAACTTTCTTAAGCTGTAAAGCAGAAATCTGCCTTACGGCTGTTTTCCTAGGGATTTACTTTACATTTATTAACTTTCCATTGCTATTTATGCAAGTGAAGGTTTGATCACAACAATTTAGGACCACCCTATGTTGTTCTAACTAATCCATACCAATTAACATATCATATGAACCTGTTAGCTCTCCAAGAAACTACTTAGTGGTTATGGCTAAGTATGCTTGGTAACTTGAGAAATCATTAACTTTCAGTAAGTGGATCGAGGGGATACTAGAATGGCACAATGGAAAGACTGCTAATCCAAATAATTTAATGAACCAGTGCTCTTAGAAACTGCAAATCAGATGATAAATAACAGAACAGGCATGTAGAATATTGCTCAGACAACCAGATACATTAAATGCAGGGTTTATACAACCAAATACATACATAATGCAGGGCTATACTAAGCAGTAAGAAATTTCTCCATCAAATCATGAGCATAAGCTAAAATAATCCAATAGAGTGCAGAATAATGGTGGATGACAAAATCTGATAACAACAACAAGAGAAAACTGTGATTTTATTAGAATAGCAACTAAACATAGGCCAAGTTTCTCCAAGCTCGAACCCTTTTTCAGTCTGAGTTCTTAGGCTTTTAAAGCCTTTACAAAGCAATTTCTAGATCCTAAAAGTATGGATCTATTTAATTCAACTAAAACATTAACTGACAGTCAAAAAACAAAAAGATAGGGACTGATCCCTAAAAACAAGGAAATTCTGATATGGAGATCTCCTTCAACAGCTTGATGGTTGGTGAAGTGAAGCAGCCTTCCAAGGCTCGGTGGACTGAGTTGGGCGCACCACAGATTTGATTTTCATGATGTAGCAGTCGACTTCTAGGAATACCGCCTCCTTCATCAGAAATATTGATTGTAACATCCTCATCGCCATCCGTAACAACAACTCTAATGGGCGGGCAATCATGATCAGAATCATTATACCGTTCTTGGACAGCTCGTAATGAGTTCTTCACCAATTCAAATACCAGGTGATGCAAATGAGTTGGCACATATGCAAATGTGAAATTTGGATCGCCATAAACATGAACGTCTGGAGAAGTACCATATGTTCGCATACATGTAGATCTTGCATCATCAATGGCATTTGTGGAACTATAACTGGAGATACTTTTGTACATATAAGACCAACATATCCTGGTGGAGGGTTTGGGTCATGCAAAGCTACATGCTGACCTATGAGCATCCGAATGCCAATACGAGACATGTAACATCGGTCTAGAAACTGATGTATTTCTGGAAGTTCATTCAATCCTTGCTTGCGCCCCCAGGTCTTTTTTCAGTTCCTGAATACCGACGGCCATCATTACTTTTCCGTAGTCATTACTTTGCTGCGGGATTTAAAAATTATGGCCCAAATCTTTAATGGTTCTCTGTCTTCATGTTACAGTGTTTGGGTCAAATTTCAATTCCCATGTAGGCCAATAGTGTAAATCTTGCTTCAATGTGATAACTGAGGGTTTCCCATTCAAATGGACTGTCTTCACACGAACAAACACCCCATGCTCCAGTTCTTTTATAACATTCACAAATGTCTGTAGGTCAGGGGTTGGTTTACCATTAACTTCAACAATCCACTGTCTAGCCGAAGCTCCATATCGATGGATAGGGCTTCCAGACATCCGCCTTGCCACATATACCCCATGCCCTTCTTCCGGCAAAAATCCCAATGAGCGCACAGCTGAGTGTGGTTCTTGAAGAAGAGATCCACACCAATTTACCATGTGTGTGGTTCCAAAGCCATTTCTTACATCCGTACCTACAAGAACATCCAATTCCAAACCCTAGCGAAAAATAGTCATTCTAAGATTCGCTTCTTCAATATCAAGAAGTCAGCAAGCATTCTCTACATCAAGAAAATTTGTGACTGGTTGTCCATCTATGGATAATAGCATGTCGCCTTGCTTCAACATGCATTTTGCTTGTGATCCAGCGAAACAACGCTTTACTTGCAAAGCCTGTTGTCTCACAGGA
This sequence comes from Pseudotsuga menziesii, assembly GCA_001517045.1. Classification (NCBI taxonomy): domain Eukaryota; kingdom Viridiplantae; phylum Streptophyta; class Pinopsida; order Pinales; family Pinaceae; genus Pseudotsuga; species Pseudotsuga menziesii. The sequence continues at coordinate 144,523 of LPNX010187217.1, forward strand.
TCTTTCTTTACTAACTCTGTAATCCACTTTTCACTTAACCCAAAGCTACGGGCCTTTGAAAGTATAGTTGAGTAAAGTTCGACCTCTAATATGCGAACAAATGGCATTGGCATTTCGATTCCATTTATGAGCAAAGGTGATCCTTTGCTTTCATTTATAATCTTGTGGAGCACTTCACATACTGCATAAATTGGGATTCCTCGCACAAATTTAAAGTCTTTGGGAGAACCATTGGTAGGTTTGATGTGCATAGAGAAGCTGCCCCATAATGCCCGAACCTTTCCCAGCTCATCTGCTAGTACACCAGAAAATTTATTGCCAAAATCTGTATCCAATTGGATGACCTCCATGTTCATAGGTCTGTACCGGGGATGAGTAAATGGGCCACTATTGAAGGCAACTACTGGGTTTCTGACAAGGGACTTGCGTGATGTAGCTTGTAATCTCCGATTCAACCCAAAAAGATATACAACATCACCACCTGGCCGAAGAAGAGATCTTAACTGGACTGATACACAAGAAAATGCTGGAATATCGACCATGTACAGCCTGATGATGAAAATGACATATATGCTTCATAATTTGCTTTCGGCAGCTAATCAACCATGAACCTCATGATGATTTATTTAAAATGTGTCCCAAGTCTTCTTTTCGGTGGCTAGAAACAGGCTCTCTTGATATGAAATTGAGTACGGGCACGATCATTTAAATTTGCACATGGAAACACTTTTGGCAGCTAAAGTCATTCTGGAAAACCATATTAGCTGCTGAAACTGGCCTGTTTCGGAAGTTAAGTAAACTTCCACAGACTTAGTTGACTGCTGAAAACTAAGATTTTGAATTTGAAGGCCATGACTTATAGAAATAAAATTTTTTTTACCCATTCTATCATCCAAAATGACGGTGGTCAATTTGGGAGATAACAGAACCTAAAGGTAACACATTGAGCTTAACAGAGGTTTCAAACTGATCCATAGTTACTGCACAATTCTTAACAAAGCTAATTACTTTTCTCTTTGCACCAGTAGCTAGCTGAACTAACCAAGATCTCGCAAACTTTTCAACTGAAAGCTTACACTTTTCTACTAAACTAGGAGAAATATAGCTTAAACTAGCTCCTGGATCAATCAAAATAGATATAGGTATTTGATTTATATTACCTTCCACTTCCACCATGGAAGTTTGATAATCTGCTTGCCGGTTCTCTAATGCTACATTGATCTTGGCATTTGTCCTTGCTAGATCACCAACAATCATCTCCTCCTATATTGTGTGTATGTTTCTAACAGTCTTCTTCCGATTGGGGAAAAGTGATGCATAATGCGGACCATTACATTCCTAACACTTTATGGGTTCCTTTCGTTCAAAATTATTTGTATAGTTACTATGGTCGTTAGCAGATTCTTTATTCCTTTCAGTATTTGGATTGGTATGTGAATTACTTTTGTTCACTTGAAAATTTTTACTAGGAAAATTTTCGGTGTTACTATTCTAAAAATTTCAATTAGGCACAAAATATTTCTTTTTATGTTCAAAGTTATTATTCCTTTTGGCCTTCCAGTTGGTCATACTTTCCTTTTGACGATTCTGTTCATAATAGAAATTTGCTTTTCTCATTGCTTCTTCTAAATTTTTCAGATTGTCATACTCAATTATGTCCTTTATATGATAAGGTAAACAGCTGAGAAACCGTTATACCTTAGGCTTCTCGTCCACAATATACGGCACATATCTTAGTAGACTTAGAAATTTACTATTTAGTTCTTTCATATTCATTGTTCCCAATTTTAGATCGTAAAATTCTTTAGCCCTTTCTTCATAATACTGTTCACATAAAAATTTCTTCTTGAAATATTTCTTAAATGTACTCCAATTTATATTTTTCTCCCTTATACCTTTTACTCTTTTTAAGTCCTACCACCATATATCTGCTTTTCCCTTAAGATTATCAATATCCATCCTGGCCTTCAGTTGATTAGAGTAGTTATAAATTTGGAAGTATTTATTCATCCCGGACAGCCAGGATTCTGCTTCTTCCCCTTTTTCAGTTTCTCCATTAAAGGTTGGTGGCTTGATCTTCTTGAATTCCCCAGAGATTTCTTCGTAAGGTTTAAACTTTCTCTTCCTAGTATGGTGATTATATTCACTACTGTCACTAGTATAATGAAAGTTTTGTTTATGTAAATCACCATATACTTCAGAATATGAGCTACTTTCGTTTTTAACTTATTTAGTCTTTTTATCTTTATGCTGATAACCCATATCTTCAGACTCAGTTGTTTTATCTTTTCCCTCAGTATGAAATCTTTCTATTAAAATCTAATTTAGCTCTTCCTGAGCTCTCATAATCCTCTCGTTTTCTTTCTTAACTTATTCCATCTCTGTTTTTAGTTCCTTAACTGTTTGTAGTAGTTCAGAAGAAATATTAGTTATCTCTTCTTGTATTGGTTCTTTTTGAAAATTATTTCGTTCAGTGTAAGGAGATTCCTCATCCGCATATTCTTCAATCTATCCATACCTGTCATTAACTTAGAAACAAAATTCTCTAGATGTATCATTCAAAAGAAAACAACATCAGCATGTTTATTTAAATTTACTGTTTCACATAAGCAAGTTGAGCTACATTCAGGCGTAGTGTTTGAACCTTGTGCTCTGATACCACATGTGATAACTCAAAAAAATTTCATGTGACATAAAATGTCAAACGTCATCACTAAAGTACCACTAACTATTAACAGATAATAGAATAGTTTGTAAGAGAAACAAAGGTTTACTTCTTTCTAAGATTTTGTATAATCTATAGGCTTATCTTTAAAAGTTGTGTTAGTGTTGTTTTCAACTTAGCAGTTCTAATTTTTCCAGAAAGTAGAAAAGAAAAATCTTTCTTTTTACTAATGCTAACTATAATGATGTTTTCTTTTGTCAAGTAGGGGAAAGTTCTTAGGGTGATCAGGGATTACTTAGCTTGTAGATAACACAGTGGGACTGATGGCTCTTTATAGGTTTTAACAGTAAGCGTAAGTTCCAGTAAAAATAATATTTAAAAATCCAGGTCAAGAAGATACTTCCCTAGCATGAATATGATGCTAGACTTAGAAATTTTAAATGCATCTTGTCTCCATAAGAGGTAATGTTGACCTTGATTATGTCGGTAAAACTTCGTAAGGACGTTGAAGAAAAACTACATATGCATGAGTTAAAATTGCATGATCAAATACTATCAAATATTCTCAATTAATTTTGATGAATATGATTAAAATTTTAATGAATACTTGTATTCCTGCTTATAGTAGTTGTAATATAGAGTTTAAATAGGTAGAAACAAAGTGCACAGCTAAATGCTTAGATCTCTCAACAACGTTTGGTGTCTATCATAATTACCCTTGTCCTAGGGTTTTTATCAACAATGTTTTCACAATAAATAACCCAAAACCACTTTTACTTCCATCTATTTACTCATTAACAGGTTGTTAGATTTAGACTGAGATTCTTATATGGTCTAAGGACTGCATTTACTAGCATTCCCAAAAACACAATACATTAAAGAAATGGGTTAAGATTTTAGTCCTAGATGAAAGTATGTCTTTTATCTATGTTTTATAAAACATAGTTAACAAAGAGCCTTCTCTATCATAAAACCACAACAAACTCTTTAAAGGAAAAACCTTTTCATAAATCTAAAGTTGAGAGATTAGGTTTCTAAATGATTAAAGTTCAATGCATTATTAGTAATCATAAAATTTGCAATGTTTTAATGATTAAGGGTTTTGATTTCAATAATTTTAATGCAGATTGAATCCGCCCTACACTATTGTTTTTCACCCACGAATTATAAAATTATTGGGAGGACACGTGGAGATGATCTTATCCATGAGATAGGTTAACTTAAAATCAAGAACCCTACCTTTTTTTTTGCAAAGAGAAGGTTCATTGACTGGTGTGGCCGAGCTATGAGCTCGTGGACACCATAACCCTGTAAACACCTCCATTTTGCATGCTTCCTTCTGAACAAAATGCTGTGAGCTATTTTCTGTGAGGACACGAGGTGGTTCCTATTAATCTTGCACATTGGTCTAGGAACAAAGAATCAATCTCATCAAAGAATAATCAACAAATACTCATGAAATGGTGTTAATTGGAACCAGAATGGTTTCCTCTCTGTATATTCAATAAATAATGAATAGTTACCATAACAATGTCACGCAATAGATTGAATCCATGAGGAATTCAAATACCTAAGGAGACAATTCGAATTCAGTGAGTGAGTCTAGCTTAACTGACTCTCAACCATTGGTTCACACTTAGTTAACTACTTGACCAAAACCCTAACTGACTCACCAAACCCTAACTGACGGAGTGCAATAAATGACAGAATCTCAACTGAAGGAGATCAAACACATGCCATAGCAATCCAACAATCAAGTGCTAGTGCTCCATGACTTCAATGAACCCCGATGAGGTTAACTGAAGCTGAACTGACCATCATAAGCTGGTAGAGGCACCCTGTTGACTCCAGATCATTAAATAATAATAAATAATCATTAAATAATATAATTAATGAGAGGAGGCACCTTAACTGACTGGTTGAACTGATTGTAACCACCAGTTAGAAATTAGGTGCATTAATATCACTTAGATTACCCCCGGAGTGCTCCAGTTAGCCACCTTGACTATAGGAGAAGGCTAAGTTATCCTCCTTGGCTATAGGTAGGCGTGGGTGTGACTAGATGATGGAAATTAATGCTCCATTGATGTCAATTAATGTCAATTATACTTAGGATAGTGGTTTAACTAGGCCAATTTGACCAAAAAGAGTGTGTATGATGGTAAATGTCTCCAACACCCACCCTTAAGCTATACTCAGGAATATTTAGAAAACATAGGTGCATAAAAATCCTAGGGCCCCGGCATCTAAGGCCATAGGTCACCCTGTACAATGATGAAACTAAAACAATGCTCAAAACAAACTAAGTGAGGAAAAGAGGGAAAACCCCCCCCTCAAGCTGAACACTGAAATTAGTCTGGATCACCCTGATGAAATCACCCCCAATAGTGAACAGACGTAAGTGAACTTCTTTTCTAAAAATCTCTTGGTGAAGATGTTTGCAATCTTCTCATCAGTCGGGCAGTATTGCAGAATGATGGTCCTGTCATGCACTAGCTCCCTGATGTAGTGCATGTGAATCTCTACATGCTTGGTCCTTTTCCTGGTAACTGGATCTACGGATATCTTAATAGCACTTTGGTTGTCACAAAAGAGGAAAGTGGACAAAGTACTACCAAGATCAAACTCTGAAAGAATGCCTTGCAACCAAATTGCTTGGATGCAAGCATTCACTGCTCCTCGATACTCGGCCTCTGCTAAAGATAGTGCTATGGCAGCCTACTTTTTGCTTGAACAGAAAATAGGGCCACCACCAAACATGAATACATATCTGGAATTTGAATTTCGATCAATAGAATCACCCACCCAATCGAAATCTGTGTATCCAACCAGCTCTAGCTCGGAGTCTGCAGCAGAGTGAATACTGTAGGTCCTGGTTCCCTGAATGTACTGAAGGATCCTCTTGGCTGCCTTCCAATGAAGATAATGAGGCTGTTGCATGTATCTTGATACAGCATTCATGGCATAACAGATATCATTCCTAGAATGTGTCAAGTACAACAAGCTACCAATCAGCTGTCGATAGATAGTGCAGTCCATGGGAGGTGTGTGTTTTCCTTCTTCAAGGCTGATCCCTGAAAGGAAAGGGAATGGTGCAGGCCTACATTCATCCATGTTAAACTTGAATAAAAGGTATAAAATGTGTTTTTACTGAGTGACCATAACCCCATCAGAATTTTTCTTGATTTCGAGCCCCAAAAATTGTTTTAGAAGCCCCAAATCACTCATTTCAAAAGCATTGTGGAGAGCAGTTTTGATGGCTGAAATGGAGGAAATTGTGCTACCTGTGATCAGAAAGTCATCAACATATAAAACAATGATAATTATATGACCATCATGCTACTGTAAATACACATTTGGATCTGATCTACATCTCTGAAAGTTTTGCGAGAGAAGAAATGCATCCATCTTGGAATACCATTCTCTTAGGGCCTTTTTTAACCCGTATAGTGACTTCTTTAGCTTGAAAACCAAAGATGGATAAGTGATGTAGCCCTTAGTTTGCTTCATGTATATCTCCTCATGAATATCTCCATGCAAAAAGTCTGACTTAACATCCATGTGATGCACCTCCCAGTGCTTGGATGCTGAAATAGCCAAAACAAGGCAGATGGAGTCCATTTTTGCAACCGGTGCAAAGGTCTCATGGTAGTCCACTCCTTGGACCTGAGAGAAACCTTTTGATACCAGACTTGCCTTATATTTTCAGGTGCTTCCATCAGCAGAAACATTTTTCTGAAACACCCACTTGTATTGAACCAATTTCCTTCCTGGAGGAAGAGAAACTAGCTCCCAAGTAGTGTTTTTCTGAAGAGAATTCATCTCTTCATCCATGGAAACTTTCCATCTCGGATAATTCCGAGCATGGTAGTAGGATTTTGGATCTAAAATAATCATCAAATATCAAGTTTCATACAGCAAATTATAAAAACAAGAGAGCACAATACCTGCTCTTTGGAAATCATACTGGGTTCTCCTTGGATCATCCGGATTTCCAATTTTGTCTCCTGCGGAGGAGAGTGTCTATTGGGCCCATGTAGGAAGATGATTTTGCACTTCAGGTTCTGATTCAGCATATGATTATTGCTGCACATTGATATAAAAAATTAGAGGATCCAAATCAAGGTCATCACCCCCAATTTCATCATCCAAATATTCAGTGGAATAGGAAGGAAATTCAACAGTTTTCTCCTTCACTAGTTCCACCTCCTGAAGAGGCTCATCGAACTTGACACTTATCTTGATGATGATATGTTTGGTCTTTATATCCAGCAGCTTGAATCCCTTAGATTCATCAAGATACCCAATAAACAAACATTCTATGCTCTGTGGTTTCAAATCCCTTCTTTTATCAAGCGGAATCCAGGCCCATGCAGTGGACCCAAACACTCATAGGTTCGACACATCTGGCTTGTGTTTGAATTATGCTTTGAAAGGAGTCTTTACTTTCACAGATGAATGTGGTACCCTGTTTTTAATTTATGCTGCAGCATGCATGGCTTCATCCCACAAATTTGCAGCAATCTTCTTTGACTCCAACATACAAGTGGTCATCTCCTTGAGAGACCGATTATTCCTTTCTGCTACTCCGTTTTGCTGGGGAGTGTAGGGAATTGAATGTTGGATCTGAATGCCACTTTGGGAGGAGATGTATAGAAAATCATTACTAACATACTCCCCTCCATTATCAGATCTCAAGATCTTGACCTTAAGCCCAGAGGCATTTTCGATCAAGGCCTTCAATTCAGAAAATTTTTCACATACTTCTGATTTCTTTTTGAGAAAGAAAACCCATGTATACCTTGAAAAATCATCAATAAAAGTAGGGAGGTACCTTGATCCATTCATGGATGTGACAGGAATTGGACCACTGATATCAGAATGTATCAGCCCCAATATGCTTGTAGCTCGGTTTGCCTTCCCCCGATCAAACTTGTGCTCAGGGTGTTTTCCAATCACACAGCCCTTGCAGACTCCCGTGGTTGCCTTGATGACCGGGAGGCCTTCAACCATGGAGTTTTTCTGTAATTGCTGCAAATATTTGAAATTAAGATGGCCAAACCTCTCATGCCATAGCCTACTAACCTCATTTCCATGAGTTAGCAGAGTGGTGGGATTTGCATCCGCAACAAAGTGAGAGAACTCATAGGATTTTGCATGATGATTTGCAAGGCCTTTTGCAATGAGTTTCCCGGATGCAATTTCTATTATATCAACATCATTTGGGCTGAAAGAGACTCTCTTAGGCATTCCTGTATGTTTCATCTGATAGACACTAAGGATATTTTCTGCTAGATATGGTACATACAAAACATTAGAAAAAAAACCATTTTCTAGATCTACAGTACCTTGTCCTTCAGAAATGATGGTGGAGTCATCTCCCATGTGGATGGGGATGGATTTGCTGGTCTCCAAGGATGAAAAGGAGTCTTTTTCATCCATCATGTGATTCAAAGCTCCACTGTCAATCAGCAGTGCTTTGGACTTTGAAGTGCTTTCCATGAGGGCATGACCTTTCTCATGCTGTGGTTCCCGATCTTGGTGATCTCTCCTCCAAAAGCTCTCCGAAAGATTGATGTGATTCCTCTCAAGGAGAGAGGTTGCTTCATCAATATTTTTCTTCATGTAGGCATGTTCACGGTGAAAAACCTTCCCGCAGTAAGAACACCTGACTTTTTCTTTCCCATTGTGCCCTTTTCCTTTATTCTTCCTTGAGCCGAAAGATTCATCATGCTGCTGATTTTCAACTCTAGGCTTGGGAGCATCAAATTTAGTTTTTTTATTTTTCTGCTGATTTCCTTTACCCTTCAGATCTTTGGGCCTTGAGAGATGGAGGGATTGATCAGGGGAATATTGGATGATCCCCATTTGGACAAGCTTGTCATGTTCATTAGTTAGGGACTCAATGAAGGCATTGAGTGTAGGCATCTTCCATCTGGGGGTTGTGAGCTTCCCTGCATGGAATGTAGAAACAAAAACTGAATAATCAGCCCTGAGTTTGGAGAGGATGGCAAGGATGAGCTGATCATCCTCCTTCTCCACTTTGCATTGCTTCAAGAGTAAAACAGCATGCTTGAACTTTGTAAAGAAATCATTCAGAGTCTCGAAATTGGAAGGTTGGAGAGACATGATTTCATTTTCGAGTTGATAAACTCTCAAGTCATCATGCTTTCCATATAGAGATTCCAATTTGTCCCATATTTCTTTCGGTGTCTTCAGATCCGTAAGATGGAAGAGAAGGTCTTCAGAAATAGAGAGGCATAAGAAACTGAAGGCTTCAACCTTCTTGTTCAAAAATCTTGATTTTTCTATGGCAGATCCAGGCTCACCTTCAGTGTCCATGGTGACTCTATGGAGTCCTTTGCAATGCAACTGAATCTCCATTTTATTTTTCCATGTGTGGAAATTGTATGGAGTCAAGAGAGGTACTAAGGAGGCCATCTGGATATCCTGTAGTGAATTCTTCACCTATAGAAACCTGAAAATCAAAACAAAAAGGGAAAAATAAGGTCGGACAACCTGCACATTCTAGGCTTTCATCACACCCAACATAGTTAATCAAGGAAGCTTGATCAACAAGTTCTTTACTTGGGATATTGAGTGGTAAGCCTTGGCTTCTGGTGCAGTGATGGAATTTTGAGCTATTGCTCACTTTTCATGGAGAAATCTGTCAAAAAGCTTGTTTTTGAGAGATAGATCTTCGTCCCATCGTATGCTCGGATACCATATTATTCTTGCACATTGATCTAGGAACAAAAAATCAATCTCATCAAAGAATAATCAACAAATACTCATTAAATTGTGTTAATCGGAACCAGAATGGTTTCCTCTCTATATATTCAATAAATAATGAATAGTTACAATAACAATGTCAAGCATTAGCTTGAATCCATGAGGAATTCGAATACCTAAGGAGACAATTCGAATTCAGTGAGTGAGTCTAGCTTAAATGACTCTCAACCATTGGTTCACACTCAGTTAACCACTTGACCAAAACCCTAATTGACTCACCAAACCCTAACTGAAGTCAGAGTGTAATAAATGACTGAATCTCAACTGAAGGAGATCAAACACCTGTCATAGCAAGCCAACCATCGAGTGCTAGTGCTCCATGACTTCAATGAACCCCGATGAGGTTAAATTAAGCTGAACTGACCATCAAAAGTTGGTGGAGGCACCTTGTTGACTCCAAATCATTAAATAATAATAAATAAGCATTAAATAATTTATTTAATGAGAGGAGGCACCTTAAATGACTGGTTGAACTGATTGCAACCACCAGTTAGCAATTAGGTGCATTAATATCACTCAGATTACCCCCGGAGTGCTCCAGTTAGCCTCCTTGACTGTAGGTAGGTGTGGGTGTGACTGGATGATGGTAATTAATGCTCCAATGATGTCAATTAATGTCAATTATACTTAGGATAGTGGTTTAACTAGGCCAATTTGACCAAAAAGAGTGTGTATGATGGTAAATGTCTCCAACAGTTCTGAAGCTTGTTGACTGCTATAGCATACTGTGAGTGTATAAACTTGTTTTTCTTCAATGATTCAAGGACTGAGTTAGTTTTAAGACTAAAAAACAGTGGACAAAGCTTTTAAAAGAGTGCTCTTCGTTCTAGTTGGAGTGTTGCTCATTTTCCTTCGGATTTGTGACTCAGGATTCCAGTTGTAACCAACGCATTAGACTTGTCCAGGGCATTATTCTTCCATATGCCATCGAGTTGGTCCAGCTGCTTGCGACAACGACTTCTCCAAATGATATATCAGGTAACTGTCGGTAAATATTTTTACTTTATGGAAATATTACATCATAATTACATTTTTAAATTTGTACTAACTACTAGCTTCTCTGTGTAGGTTCCTCTCACGAAAATTTGGGGTTTAGCTGAAAGCACACCTCTCCTTTCACAACCACACAACCCTAGTAAGCCCCAGTTGAATTGAGGGTTTTCTCTTGCATTGGTATTATGGTGGTTGAAACGATGAGAATACTTACTGCTAAAAAAAGGACTCGGCCTAGGTTCTACTTGTTAGGTTGGTCTACGTGTTGTTTTGTTTTTTTAATGAAAACCCTAAAGGGTATTATGTATAAGAACTTGAAGTCTATTGCAGCTGTGACTTGGGGTTTACTTGACACAACCTTTACGGCTTGGAAGATGTAAAAATTTTTTTCTTAACTTTTAAAACTTGGCTCTAAGCCGTTATAATGTTGTTTTACCTCTACCAGGTTAATTAAGTTTTTAAGTGGATTTTAATTGTGAAGAAAAAGACTGTTTACTCAGTCAAGACTTGTAGACGAAGGGTTATTAATAGTTAAAAAGTTTTGGGTTTATTGTTTTCTATTTTTAAAAAGAATAATTTGTAGGGTTTGTTTTTGTGCAGGCTTTAAGCCTCAACCGATATTTATAAAGGCCTATGAGGCATTACACTACTTTCTATTTTGTCTCTCATTTAAATCATTAACAGTGTTACTTAATTTTTATGTTATCCTGTAATTAAAAAGTTTTGCAGTAATTAGATTATTGGAACCTTTACAATGTTATTGAGTAAATTTGGTACTCTGTTTTTACTCAGAATGGTTATTATTTCGAATACCCTACAATTCTGAAAAAAGATAGAATTTATAGGAATAAATTTGGTTTTGTTTTTCTATTTTTACTTTTTACAAATAAGTAATGAAAGCTGTTAAATTTTATGAAAGAATTAAGAGTAAGATTCTGCAAGTTTGTAAATAAACATAAAACCTGTCTTTTGTAAACCCTAGGTAAATGCTTCAGGTTTACAGTAAAACATATGTTTTTAGTGCAGAATGCAAATATGAACTTAGAATAAATTATTATAAGAACTTATGGAGTACTTATAGTACTATCTAAGTACTATTTTGTTTACTGTTCCTATGTTTATTTATTTATATTTATCTATTATGTTTGTGTTAACTATTAGTACTAATAATAGTTTTGTGATTAGTATGACTACTAATAATTAATATATATTATGTTCTTTTCCTGTATTAGATAATATAGATACTTCCAGTAGATAGAGTAAATACTGCTAATTTCCATAATGAATCACATACAAACTATAAAAGTAATCATTTGCATTTTTCATTCCAAGTTGATAAATAAATCATCACATCTATTTAATCAACCAGCTGTACTAGAGTACTGCCTATACAAGGCGTGGAAAAATACAGTATGGTAATTTATTTCTATTTTCTTTTTAGTTAGCAATAATACTCCTATTTTAAACATAGTCTACAAATCAGTAAGTTTATCCATACACAAAACTCTTTTCTGCATAAACCCTAACAAAATAATAACATGCATATCCTTGAAAACTAGTAAACATTTGCTGAAAACAGTAAATAAATTATATATAACCTGAACAAATAAAAAACTATCAAGCGATGAGGTGAAAACAACTTAAGGAGGTTGTTCCTCCCAACCAACTCCTGAAGAAAGCTTAGTCTGCACTTCCTCAGGACCCCCGAGCCTGTTTGCTGGTCCTCCTGGTAGAGTACTAGGTGAAGGATGTATCCTTAAGACCTTCTATCACCTGACTGGTTAAATTACAACAGTAATCCAAAGCTATGCACAGCAGTAAGAACTTCATCCTGACAACTGCATAAGTATAGTTCTCAGCAGTTAACCCCTCAAACTCGCTTCAATAAGTCCCCTCCATCGAATTTCTCATGTGCACTTCATTCACTCTGAATGATCACCATTCTAGAAAATGAGCACCCTCAGCTATCTTCAATGGGAATTTTTATAATAATGCCTAGGTCTTATGGGTTAGTTTTACTTAATGACCCTGTTATCACTACAGGAAACTCCTCTAGGTTGTAGCTCGAGGATGCCTATTAACTTACAATTTTTTTAGGGTTTCTGATATGGATCAAGTCAGTTGACCTATATAACCTTTCTAGTCTCAAGGCATGCATAAAACTCACTCGTTTACAAGGATTTTAGTTGCAATTGCTCAGAAATTCGACAATAAAGTGTAGGGATGGAGAACTCACCAGGCTGGCAGACTTATACAAAACACATGCATATAAATGGCTAAATCCTGATGAGGATGGTATTTATAAATCAAATAGCACTAATAAACCAATAGGATGACAGCTATCATCTTTTTAATCAATCTGAAAATGATCTAGATACACATTCAGGCATAAATATAGTAAAGAAAGAGATGATGGATGAATAGATCACAACAAAAGAGCTTATATCATGAATAAGTAAAATGAGAACCTTGAAAGCATTATTGGCTCATAAATCCATGAAGTTGAACCCTTATTATAAAATCAATCATGGGATTTATAGCCTTCTACAAAAATGACAGATCTTGAAAATTCCATTTGTTTTCACAAAAATATTCGGAAGTGATAGTTTTTTTAGATTATGGTTTCAAACCCTTGCTAACTATTTGTTTATCTATTGTGAAGATCTAGTTCACTGAGAGAACTTTTAATAACTGAAGTGGTTGCTGATAATCACCACTATTGGTTCAATCTAAAGTGACTTTCCTTGTTTAATCTGCCAGATTTTTCTACCTTGTTGTAGCGGTCACTAATCGGAAGCTCTGTCTTCTAGCACATCGACGCCATAGACCGGAACGCTGTCGTTGTTTTGTAGGTGAAATGAACTAGTTTTATTACTATTGGAATGATTTTTGTCATTGATCGGAGGCCTTGTCTGTTTCCTTACTGACACAGCGGATCTGCTTAGCTTTACCTCGCCGATCTGTAGTCCTTAGTTCTTCCAATCGTCGATGATTTTCTATTGATTGCTCGAAAGCCTTGTTCGTTGCCTTACCGAACCTGCACAACTTCTTGGTTCTAAAATCATTGATCCATAGCCCTTAGTTCTTCCGATCGCCGATGAGTTTCTATTTTCGCGGAACCCGCAGTCAGTCTGTCTCCCGCTGTTGTGGCTGCTTGGTGGACTATCTTGTTGATCTCTAGTCCTTAGTTCTTCTAATAATCAATGATTTTCTATTGATTGATCGAAAGTCTTGATCATTACCTTACCGACACTGCAGAGCTGCTTGGTTCTAAAATCGCCGATTTGTAGCCCTTAGTTCTTCCGATTACTGATGAGTTTCTATTGTCGCGGAACCTGCAGTTGGTCCGTCTCTCGTCGTTGCGGCTCCTTAGTGGACTATCTTGCCGATCTGTAGTCCTTAGTTCTTCCGATCGTTAATGATTTTCTATTGATTGATCAGAACCCATAGTCAGTCTGTCTCCCATCATTGCGGCTCCTTAGTGGACTATCTTGCCTATTTGTAGTCCTTAGTTCTTCCCATTGTCGATGATTTTATATTGATTGATCAAAAACTGTAGTTAGTCTGTCTCCCACCGTTGCATCTCCTTAGTGGACTATGTTGCCAATGGTTAGTGTTTTCAAGCTCTGATGCCTTATTAAGTAGTGGTTCCAATTTTCGATACATGACTTCGGCGGTATTTTAGTGCTTTATACCGCTGACACTACGGAAACTGTCAGTTTTACTTCATTGATTCGTAGTCCTTAGTTCTTCTGATCGCCGAAGTTTTCATCTGATCATGGAAGTCGCAGTATGTATGTCTGTCGGTGGCTAATGAGATGTTCTGATCCTCGCCCAAGCCACCGAAGCTACAACTTTGTGAAATTTTCATAAAAATTAGAGGATTTCAAACTATTAGTGATATTCATATCCCTCATTGTGTGAATTAAATTATTCATACTATTGAAATAAATTATTTTGGGAGATAACATCTGGATCCTACTTGGGGATGGGAACCTCGCAGTGAGGTCGCAAGAACCCCATACCAAAATGCCTTTCCCTAAAAGCAACTAAGTAACTTAACACTATCCTTTATTGTTCCATTGGGTATGGAGTTTATTCTGAAATCAAAACAACCTACTATCTACTAATTTACAATCATAAGGCGTCAGAGCCTTAAATAAAATAGAGCTTCAAGAAATGCTCATTTACTGGGCCATCAAATACCTCTTCACCTTCCAGAATCTACAATTTGAAGGTGTTATTTTTATGTACTTGGGCTATCACAAATGGGCCAATCCACAAAGAGTCGAATTTTCCATGTTTCCCCTTATCCCGTTTGACAACATTCCACTTGAGGACCCAATTTACGACCTGGAAGTTGTCTACCTTGGCTCTTTTTTCAAACATGCCCTTTATCCTTTGTTGATGAGCTTCTGATTTTCCTACAACTTTCTCCCATATATGTTGTAATTCTACCAAATCCGTCATCCTTCTTACCATATCATTTGGTTCATCCTCCTCTTCCTGAAAGAACTTTTCCACTGGAAGGATGAGCTATATAGGAAAGATGGCTTCAGTGCCATAAACTAGTTTGAATGGAGAAGTCCCTATGGATCTTTTTTCTATTACCCTATCAGCCCATAAAGCAAACTTAAGCTTTGAATCCCAGCTTTTCTGATTTGTCTCTAGTAGTTTCCTGATGATTTTGACTAATCTTTTGTTGGATGACTCAACCATGCCGTTGCCTTGTTAGTAATAGGATGTGGAGTGCACCAGTTGAATACCCATTGATTCACACATTTTAACTAATGCTCCAACCTTAAAAGCTGGTGCATTACCAGTTACTAACCTTACTGGGCAACCAAACCTGCTGAAGTTGTTCTCATATAAAAATATCATGATGACTTGATGAGTGGCATTTCTGGTGGGCACTGCTTCTATCCATTTGGTAAAGTAGTCAATGGCTACTAAGATGCATTTATGCTGTCCACTAGAAGATGGATTTATTTCACCTAAGAAATCCAGACCCCATTTTTGGAAAGGCCCATTCACTGTAACAGGCCTAAGGGGCAAGGATTTGAGCTGCTGCTTCCCTATAAATCTTTGACATTGGTCACAGGCCCTTGCAAAAGTGCATACATTAGCAAAGAGGACTGGCCAATAGTATCATGCTCTTAAGATCTTGTGGGCTGTGGTTTTCCAGTAGTGGTGGCCTCCACATGTACTGGAATGAAAGTTATGCATGACCCGTTCTACTTCCTCTTTATCTAGACTCCTTAAAAAAATTCCAGACTAATCCCTCCAGTACAGGAGTTTGTCAATTATGCAAAACTTAACAGATTTCAACTTAAGAGCTCGTGCTTGGTTAGGAGTGAGATCAGGAGAAACTTCTAATTTTTGCAAAAAATGAATGATACCTGAATACCACTCACATGAAGATATGTTCTCAGCTACAGATGGACTATTATTCTGATCTTGATCTACTTCTGTTTCCGCTGCTACCATAGTCTGCACCTTTGCTGATCTGACACATGTGAAATTTATTCCCAACAGTTCACGGTTTTCTTTGGCCATGAGTTTGGAAAGACCTAATCCCCTTACCAGCTTGGTGGGTTTCACCTCTACATCAAACTCAATGAGTTTAGCAATCCACTTATCTCTCTTCCCATCAATGTCAAGCTGAGTCAAAAAATCCTTCACAACAGCTGAAGGGACATATGCAATGACCTTTGCATGGAGAATGTAGATTCTGAAAGTCTTCAAAGATTTTATGAGAGCATAAGCCTCCTTCTCAATTGGGTCATACTTCAGCTCAACATCTCTCAGGGTTCTGCTGAAAAAATCAATTAGATGATCAAGACCTTCATCATTATTTTGTAATAGTATAGCTGCCACTGTGTCATAAGATGCAAAAGAGAAAATGTAAAAACCCTTGGTGTAGTCAGGACTAATCAGGGTTGGGCCCTCCATGATGGCTTTCTTAATGTCTTCAAAAGAGTTTCTTGCTTGATCAGTCCACTTTATTTCTACATCCTTTTTTAGCATGACTGTTATATGCTTTACCAACTCGAAGAAATTTGGAATAAACCTTCTGACAAAGTTTATCTTTCCTAAAAAGGACTGAATGTCTCTTTTTGACCTTGGTATTGGCAGTTTTTGGATTGCTTCCACCCTCATTGGATTGATCTTTACACCTTCAGCAAAGACTATGTGGCCTAGGATCTTTCCTTCATTGAGTGCAAACTGGGACTTCTTGGGGTTCAGTGATATTCCATACCTTCTGCACTTCAAAAATACCTTCCTTAAATTCTACAAGTGGTCATGATGGATGTGAGAGTAAACTGTTAAGTCATCCAAATATATCAGCACAAATTTATCTTTTAGCCCTACAAAAGCTAGGTCCATAGCTCTCTGAAAAGTAGCCCCAACATTCATTGGCCCAAATGGCATTTTAGAATACATGAAGGTGCCCCAGGGGGTGGTAAAGGTAGTCTTCTCTTGGTCATCTAGATGCACAACAACTTGGTTATATTCAGAGAAGCCATCAAGGAAGGACATGACCCTATCCCCCGAGACTTTTTGCAGCAGATGTTCCATCTTGGGTAGTGGATAGTTGTCTTTTTTGGAACACTTGTTCAGGTTTCTAAAACCCACACACAACCTGATTTCTCCATTTTTCTTTCTTACCACTACTAGATTTGCAATCCACTTGGAATACCTAAGGGGGATAATGATCTTGGCTTTGAGGAGTTTCTGGATCTCTTTCTCAATCACTGGTAATAGAAGAGGCCTAATGGGTCTCAGCTTCTGTTTGAAAGGAATGGTGTCCTTCTCCAAAGGAATCATGTGCTGGATGATGTTGGTGTCATATGTTTTTAGGTCATTATACTCCCATGAAAAGACATCAGCAAACTCTTTTATCAAGCTGTAAAATTCAGAATTCTATCCAGCAGTCAGCCCAGTGGATAGATTTATCAGTTTTTGATGGCTTTGGCTGCCTATGTTTTGTTCTTGGATAGCAAGATCTAGCTCCCTTTTGGCCGGCTTGAAAGGGATGTCATTGTGATCAAACAGTTCTTCCAATGGTACTAGAACTCGGGGTATGTTGTTGCTGGGAAATTGGAAAATATTCTGCTTAGTCACTTTATCTTTTAACTTGAGCTGCTTGGATTCCTCCATGTTAAGGTTTTCCTGGCCTATGTGTATGTCAGAGAATTCATCTACTAACTGAAGGAATTTACTAAGCTCCTCATCATTTTCAAACACCCTCCAAAATTTTAGATTGTCTCACAGAGAGGGTCTATACTTGACCTGAACATCATAGCTGAGCTTAGGGGGTAAAGGAGGAACAAACAGATTTGTAGAGATGGCCAGGGAATTAGCCAGGTGATTCAAAGCCCTAGGAATATATGACAATTCAAAAAACATAAAGGAGTCTCTGAGTTTCCATACCTTGTCCCTGTAGGCCTTCAATCTGATATTTTTTGTCTGAAAAGCATTGTTGACTTGGTGTATGATGAGGTCTGCATCTCCAAAAATATTCACGCACATGATCCCCATATCCTTGGTAGCTTTAACTCCTAGCAGCAAGGATTCATATTCTTCTACGTTGTTAGTGGTTTTGAAATCAAGCTTATAAGATAAGTGAATGTTTTCCTTAGATGGGGAGATCAATACTACGCCCGCGCCTGCTGAGCTTTGAGCGCTAGCCCCATCAAAATACATGGTCCAGATCGCTGTTGTGACTTCTTCAAGTTGCTGATGGGTGGGCTTAGTGAGCTGAAATGATGTATGCTGATTATCATCTATTTGCAAAATGCAAGACCTGAAATCGGTGTCTACTGCGTAGATGGGGTGATTCACAGAGTGGCTCTCCTTGCTGATAATGTATGCTAGCTGATTTTCCCTGTACAACCTCTTAGTCTCCCCTCCAAACATGGGAATGGTGGCATATGTGAGATCCATATGAAGGGTGACACCTAGTCTTTTTCTCCATGACCGAGACAGCAAGAGGCCGAATTTTGGAGGAATATTGGCCACTACAATGTCCATAATTACGCTTCTGAAGGTAACTGCATTAAGTTTACAGTAAGTTCTTTGATGAGGCCCAAGCACTTGACCTTCCTGGAGTCAAAGGAGAATAAATTATGGTAGGGATTGGTGACGCTGAGGCCAATCTCATCCATCACAACCTTTGGAATTAGGTTATGAGAGGCTCCTGAATCTAGCAGACAGTTATGGAGTAAGTTTATCATGGATGTTCAAGGATATATAGAATGGTAGGAAGGAGTCCTTTAGGTCTTCAATCATGGGGCCCAGGGTTACAACAGGCTTGTCATCTTCCAGGTTCACAAAGTTAGTGTCAATGTGCACCTTGGGCTAAAGGGAATTCAGAATGGAGGTTTTGAATGCATCATTCTTCATTAGCTCAATTAAAGGGAAAGGGATTTTCAATTTTTGAATTTCAGACTCGAGGTTGAAGGAATAATGCAGCCTATCTAGAAACCTTACCTCAGGAGTTGTAGGTTTGAGTTGGACTTGATCAGGTGTGGCTGAAGGTGCTAGTTTATGCAATGATTTGGATGGGGCAGCCACTTTCTTTGGTAAAACAACAACCTTTTTAGATGGTGCAATAGGCTGCTTGACAGGTACAACATTCTTCTTGAGGGAGCAACTAGCCTAGACCTAAGTTTGTAACCTCCCTGACCATCAGCGTGATAGACAGCCTCTTCAGTGATCTGCTCACTGAATTAGGGCTTCCTCATATTCTTCCTATGTCATAAAAGAATAGTCCACCTCATCCTCCATGCAATGGATATTGTCTTCAGCTTCTTCTTCTTCTTTGAATGAATTTTGGCTCTTCTTCTAACACAACATTTTGAAATGGAGATCTTATCCTCTGATCTTCACCTTGATTTCTCTCCCTTCTGAGAATCTGAACTAGGGGGTTTCCTCTTCTATAAGGAACAAAATTTGGTTTTCAAGGAGCAAATTCGTTTGGCCCTTTACCCCTCACTAGTAGATGTCCTTGGTCCTTCAATTTAGACATTTCGGCAGTCAGGTTATCTAACAGTTTGGTCATTTTTTCAATCTTGTTCTCTGATGTCGAAGCCCCACTATAGTCTGTTGGATACTTTTTTATGTCTATCTTCCCTTTGACCTTCTGAGATGCCAGAATGTTTGACTCTACTTATAGGGTAGCATCCTGCATGAGTGATAAGGAAACATACCACCTTTCTCAAAAAGTAAGCAGAAGTCAGAGTCAAAGTCATTTGCATAAGTTATCCTAGTTGAGGTCTCAGTGGGCTTAATTTCGGTAGGGATCTTGCTGTACATATTGTTGAATCTCTTGGTAAAGTTGGAGATAGATTCCCCATTTTCTCTTTTTAGGTTGCTGAATTCTGTGATATAGTAGAGGTGGTCCCTCCTTTCTCCCCAATTCTTTATGAAAATCATCATCTAGGGCCTCTATTCCTGCCACTAATCCGGCAGGAAGTTCCTTAAACTACTTCCTAGCCTGGCCATCTATGCTTCGCACAAAAATCCTAGTCCATACATATTCTTGTTCTATGTTAATATTTTCAGCATAGCTGTAAAAATCCTCTAGATGTTCTTCAGCAGTGAAATCCCATTCCCATGTAAAATTAGGCATATACTTGAGATAATCCCCAGTAGGCATGGCTGCGAGAGGATTTGGCAGAATTAAGGGCACACACCTAGCTACTAGGATCCTTTCTATCTTGGTCAATTGAGGGGCAGCCATATTGGAAATGGGTATGGATAGGGTTGTGGAAGGAAACAATGATGAAGATACTTGCTGAGAAGGTGGTGGTATACTTATCCCATTGGAGTCACCAGGGATTGGATCTTCACAAGTAGCGGTGCTTGAAGATGCCCAACCCCTAGATTTTTCTGATGTATCTAAAAATTCCTGGGAATTAAGAGTTTCAACAGAAGAAATAATAGCAGAAAGATTTCTTGAAATACCTGATGTAGGTTTTTGTGCAGTACTGCTGGTTTGTCTTAGTAAAGCCCTAGCTTTCCTCAAAATTTCTTCTGGATCTGAAACAGGTGTTGCTGGTGGCCCCTTTGGGTTTGCTCTGGTACTTGGTCTTCTTGAAACCACCTTATATCAATGGATTCGCCAGATATATGATTACAACCATAATAATGTCTAAGCTTTGTCTATCATCAAAGCATGGATCTATGTCGTCTCCCAGAGAAGCTGAGCTTCAATCTCCTCTCCCGGCAACAACGCCAGTTTGTTATCATTTCAGGAAACTCCTCTAGGTTGTAGCTCGAGGATGCCTAGTAACTTACAATGTTTTTAGGTTTTTCTGATATGGATCAATTCAGTTGACCTATATAACCTTTCTACTCTCAAGGCATGCATAAAAATCACTCATTTACAAGGCTTTTAGTTGCAATTGCTCAGAAATTCAACAATAAGGTGCAGGGATGGAGAACTCACCAGGATGGCAGACTTACATACAAAACACATGCATATAAATGGATAAATCTTAATGAGGATGGTATTTATAAATCAAATAGCACTAATAAACCAATAGGATGACATCTATCATCTTTTTAATCAATCTGAAAATGACCTAAATACACATTCATGCATAAATACAGTAAAGAAAGAGATGATGGCTGAACAGATCACAACAAAAGAGCTTATATCATGAATAATTAAAATGAGAAGCTTGAAAGCATTATTGGTTCATAAATCCCCGAAGTTAAACCCTTATTATAAAATCAATCACGGGCTTTATAGCCTTCTACAAAAATGACAGATCTTGAAACTTCCATTTGTTTTCACAAAAATATTTGGAAGAGATAGTTTTTTCAGATTAGGGTTTCAAACCCTTGCTAACTATTTGTCTATCTATTGTGAAGATCTAGTTCACTGAGTGAATTTTTAATAATTGAAGTGGTTGCAGATAATCACCACTACTGGTTCAGTCTGAAGTGACTTTCCTTATTTAATCCGCCAGATTTTTCTACCTTGTCGCTGTGGTCGCTGATCGGAAGCTTTGTCTTCTAGCACATCGATGCTCTAGACTGGAACGCTGCCACTATTTTAGAGGTGAAATGAACTAGTTTTATCATTGTTAGAATGATTTTTGTCATTGATCGGAGACCTTATCCATTGCTTTACCGACACTGTGGAGCTGCTTAGCTTTACCTCACCGATCTGTAGTCCTTAGTTCTTCCGATCATCGATGATTTTCTATTGATTGATCAGAAGCCTTGTCCATTGCCTTACCAACCCTATGGATCTGCTTGGTTCTAAACTCGTCAATCTGTAGCCCTTAGTTCTTCCAATCACCGATGAGTTTCTATTGTCATGGAACCCGCAGTCGGTTTGTCTCCCGCCGTTGTGGCTCCTTAGTGGAATATGTTGCTAATCTATAGTCCTTAGTTCTTCTGAGCACCGATGATTTTCTATTGATTGATCGGAAGCCTTTTCCATTGCCTTACTGACACTGCGAAGCTTCTTGGTTCTAAACTTGCCAATTTGTAGCCCTTAGTTCTTTCGATTGCCAATGAGTTTCTATTGTCGCGGAACCCATAGTCAGTCTGTGTCCCACCGTTGCGGCTCCTTAGTGGACTATCTTGCCGATCTGTAGTCCTTAGTTCTTCTGATTGATGATGATTTTCTATTGATTGATCGAAACCCGTAGTCAGTCTATCTACCGCCATTGCGGCTCCTTAGTGGACTATCTTGTCGGTCTATAGTCCTTAGTTCTTTTGATCGCCGATGATTTTCTATTAATTGATTAGAACTCATAGTCAGACTATCTCCCATCATTGTGGCTCCTTAGTGGACTATCTTTCCGATGGTTAGTGTTTTCAAGCTCCAATGCCTTATTAAGTAGTGGTTCCAATTTCCGATACATGACTTTGGTGGCATTTTAGTGCTTTATACCGCCGACACTGCAGAAAATTTCAGCTTTGCTTTGCCGATCCATAGTCCTTAGTTCTTCCAATCGTCGAAGTTTTCATTTGATCGTAGAAGCCGCAATCTGTATGTCTGTCAGTGGCTAATGAGATGTTCTGATCCTCACCCAAGTCACCGAAGCTACAAATTTGTGAAATTTTCATAAAAAATAGAGGCTTTCAAATAATTAGTGATATTCATATCCCTCATTGCATGAATTAAATTCTTCATACTATCGAAATAAATTATTTTGGGAGATAAGAGAGCCACCTGCTCCAATTCCACTTTCTTGGGGAATCATGACCACAAATATAGGGAAGTTGCCACCTGCAATAGTTAGAAGTAGTTTGAGGATGCTGCCACTTGTCAATATACTCTCCACTCAGTCTCCTCCACCATGTGACCGGTTAACACTCTTTTAACAGCTTCCCTAAGCTGTTGTCCCATCATTTATTTATTTATTAATAAAATATTATGAAATACATTAATTATCCTTTACCCCATTTGGTCATCAATTACAAACTTAGCATAAAATATTACATAATGTTCCTCAATAACATTAAATTGTTTTGCAAATTGGGGCATGTGACATATACAAAGGAATAAACCAAACCAAACCATTAACATAATTTCAAAACATTACAGCAGTATTAAAGAAGAAAATGGGAAACCAAAAGAAACAAAGCCACAACACATAATTCAAAGCATGGGTTGGAAAGACAAAAAATAAGGATAAAACTTAGTAAATACTTTAAACAATCTAATCTATGGTTCAAATAAAAACATAAACATTATCTAATGACTACAATGAGACCATAATAAAAAATCCAAAGAAATAGAACTGAAAACAAATTAAAAAATTAAACTAATAATACTAAAGGTCGGATGGGAGGCTGGACGACAGTCTGGAAGGAAGGTACGAATGACAGTCCAAACACACAGTTTGAATGAGAGGATGTATACATAAAATAATGAAAACAGACCTAAATGATTTAATTATCAACTTATTTTGTGCATATGAAAACAAAATGCATAAAGGATAGAATTTAAACCTAATTAATAATTAAAATAAGCAACATGAATTATTAATCTATGGGTATGAAGAGATTATTTCTATTATAAAATAAAACAAACTGAAACATTGCTGAACTAATTTACAGTTTAAACAAAAAGCAGCAAAACTAATCTCTAACTATAAATTATACCTAAGACTGACATAATATTAAGCACTAACTTGAAAGCTGAAAAGAAACTGAAAAATAAGCTATACGTGACCTAAGACTAGCTAAATTTTATCTATCTGCAAATATAACATTAAACATTTAACTGAAAGGAAAACTAGAAACAAACTACACGTGACCGACCACTATAATTCTATAAGAAAAGACTACATTAACAACATAATATGAATTATATTAACTACGACAGATATATGTTACAGAGAAGAGAAAAACAAATATAAACAATTTAAAAATAAAACTACTTATATGTGATGAAGAGATAACAAAAACTCATACGAAAATAGAGACCATGAATTGTCGAGGGGCCCTCTCAGCAACCATAGGTAATCCCTGGAAAATGCATTCACACACAATCATAAATAGCAAGGTGTAGAGCTTCTATTAAAAAGAAGGAACATAGTTACAATCTTCTTTTCTTAAAACAGACTAACTATCTACCTAATGGATTGATCAATCGCCTATCTCTGTAAATGGAGGTGTTTATATACACACTGTTTTCAAGATATTGATCAAGTCGACCCTTCAGAGTTCGACTGCTCTTTTAAATTTAGTCAATCATAAAAGGCAATAATTTTTCATAGGCCAGCGCATGAGCATATCCCTTCTTTGGTGTAAGTCTGGTTTTCTTCAACATGAACATGGCATGCAGGATTCTCTTCAGCGTGGTTTATGTAGCATACAACCCCTACCTTGGTGCAACTGACGGTGTGGTGTCAAACAGAGGAGAGCACACAGTGGGATTCCAGAATGCAGGTTGTTCCATTCTTCAAAGCACGTAGATTGGTAGCAATTCGATGTTTAAGCAGAGGCGGCCACAACTGATCCTTCTATATTGGAGATGTTCCATCCTCTGAACATGTGGATGACAAGCAGCGTGGTGGCGATATTAGGATGAAAGCCTCTTCAATCATCAAACAAGTGGGTAGTAGGTGGCTAGTGGAACCGTTTCAACATTTAATGCCTTCAATCAGTTATGGACAGTGCGGAGTCTGATTGACAATCTAAAACAAGGAGTTGAGTGACGGGATGTGGCGTGAGCTGGAATACGAGTTGGACGAGTTGATTACATGGTTGGCTGAATGCGTTTCTATTTATTTAGCTGTGGGCGAGCTAAACGATGATTGCGTAGATTGGGATAAATGGTAAGTTGAATGCATACTTGTTATTAATTCGCCCAATCATACTACATAACCTACAAACAAATACACATATTAATTAATATCTCAAATATGCTTTAAATAATATAGATTTGAGTTAATAAAATCATAAAAAATGATATTAATAACCAAAGTTAAATAAACATTAAATTTGTTCTTACCTTGTGCTAAATAACGATCTTTATGACATAAAATACACGAAAGATAATAAAATATGCATTTAAACATGTTATTTTAATGCCAAAAAATGATAGCAAAATGAGGCTCAACAATTCCTCATCCACATGATCAAAACATGAATAGCTTGCTAGTTTGTGGGATGGACTAAAAAGAAAGGGTGATGGGAAATACTATCATCCATGTAGTCAATGCAAGGGCTTTAAAATGAGAAGAATAAAGATCACAACAGCCAAAATATAACAAGTATTTTTGTGACTCCAAAATGTCTCGTAGTCTTGATGTAGTGTGCGTCCCAAATGATCTTCTATCACTGCTCACCGGTCGGTACACAAAGCTATCCAAGCTTGTATAGCAAGGTGTCTTTCAAGAAGTAGTCAGTCGTAGAAAACGTGTTGGTCTGAAGCTGTCGATAAATTGCAGAGAAATCACACTCTAGTGAATACAATTGTGGCCAAGTAATGGTGTCGTAACCCTGCATACTCATCGGTGTAGATAGTAGAGTAATGGGTGGTCTATTGAGACAATTGGCTACGGAATTGACTTTGCCTTTCCAGTACTTAATTACCAACTGAAATTGTTGCAGGTAATTAATCCACTTGATTTTTTGATTTGTCAGGACTTTCGACGTGAATGGACCGAATCGCAAAGGTTTATGGTCACTGAGGATGATCGCTTCCTTGTTGAGAATGTAGTGTCTCCATTGTTTAAGAGCTTACACAATGGCATACATTTCTTTTTCATATGTCAAGTACTTTCTAACATTGTTGTTAAAAGTCTCGGAATGAAATGTGACTGGGTGACCTGACTGAGTGATCACTGCACCAAGGGCATAGTTTGATGTGTCCATCTCAATATCAAAGGATTGATGCAAATCAGGTAACACAATTATTGGTTCAGTACAAAGCTTGTTTTTGAGTTGTTCAAAAGCTTGTTGTTGTGTCGGTGTCCATTAGAAGACAATTTTCCCATTACCTTTTGTCAACTAATTCAAAGGCCATGCGATGTGGCTGAAGCCAAGTATGAATCATCAATAGAAATTCACCAAACCAATAAAACTTATTAGTTCATGAATGTTTTGAGGAATGGGCCACTCTTTGAGGATGTGCACTTTTTTTGGGTCGACATGAATGCTAGCAGAGTCAATTACATACCCCAAATATTTGATGCTGGTCATCACAAATGAGCATTTGTTCATTTTCAGATATATTCAATGTTGCTGGAGAGTGTCAAAGACTTGTTGAAGCTTTTTGACATGTTCTTCCCATGATCGACTGAAAATCAAGATATCGTCGAGATAGACAATGACACACTTACTGATGAAATGTCGTATAAGGTCATCCATATATCTCATGAATGATGCAGGTGCATTGGTTAAGTCGAAAGACATGAAAAACCATTCAAACAATCATTCCTCGGTTTTGAAAGTCATTTTCCATACATCAGTGGACTCGTTCGGAATCTGGTGGTATCTCAACTTTAGGTCAAGTTTCATAAAGAACTTAGCACCTTTCAGATTAACCACGAGTTTCTCTATCCGTGGAAGAGGGTATATGTTATTCACTGAATTTTTTTTGAGAGCCCAATAGTCGATGCACATGCACCAAGCCACATCTTTATTTGAAACTAGGATGACTGCACTTCCACAAGGAGAGGAGCTAGGGTGGATATGACTCTTGTCAATCAAATCCTAGATTTTACTGTGAATCTCTTCATTTTTGAGAATGGATCTTTTGTAAACAAATGAGATAGGTAATGAATAACTAGGAATAAGTTCGATGGAGTTTTTTACCTGACAATGCAGAGGTACTCCGTTTGGTGCTTGAAATAAGTTTTGGTATTCCTCAAGAATGCATTCGATCTATTGTTTTTGTCGGGAGCTACGCTGTTCAGTGATTCAACTTGTCGTTGTAGTCTTCCTAGAATGTTGAGGCTTTATCACGATTAATCTAAACTTTTGAGCATGATTGATAAGCTTCTTTGTTTTTTTGGCATATATCATAGCAATCGTTGATGTGGGTTTTCTCTCTGGTATGCCATACCATTGGTTCCGGATTTTGACAATCACCTTTTGAGGTCAGGACTGATATGTATCGTGTTGATCCCATAGGTAGGGTTTCCTGAACAAGGCGTTGGCTACGGAAAGCAGTGCCACACCATAGAGTACTTCATCTTTAAAATGCTTAATGAAGTAGGTGAGTTGGCATTGGTGTGTGATTCTTAGTTCCTGTCCATCCTTCATCCAACCAATATTGTAAGGCTAGGGATGTGGAGTGGTGCCAAGGCCTAGTTTCTTCACAATATTTTCGGAAACAAAGTTATTCTCGCTACCATTATCCATAATCAGATGTAACATATTTTTCTGAACCCATATCCATGTATGGAACTGGTGTTGTCGTTCCTCCTCATTGATGATAGTCGAGGCTATCAGAGTGGTCGAGGCCAAATCCAATAGGGTTGATTCATTTGGATCAGATTCTACTAGGGTTCTGTTGGACAAGTCGAATGTCGATAATTTCACCAAAAATTTCTTCCGAGCTTTGTGTTTTGATGTATCATGCTATGATGAAATGTGATAATCACACCATTTCTCGGTAGGAGTTTGTTTGCTGCGATTCCTCTTTTCTTTCTGAAAGTTCTTCTTTTGATTATTGGGCTTTGTGGGAGTCAACTGAGAAGGGTTCTTGATCTTGGGGGAGTCAGTTGGTGACTTCTTATCAGATGTTTGACCTGTTGGGTTGTTTACAAAATCTTCTTTTCCTTTCTGTTTAGCTTCAATCTTGCTGGCATAATGAAATTCATCTGCAACCATATTGACAGTCATAAAATCCATCTCTTGCAGAATGTACAGGGATAAATTGCTGATGTACTTTAGGACAAGCAATTTCTTTTCCTCTTGGATGCCAAGTCTAGCCATGAGTCGATAAAACTCATCTGTGTAACTCTGTACGGATTGGTCTTTTCACTTCCTTAGCTTATTCCACTTCTTATATAGTTATTTAATATACTTGGGTAGGTAGAACTCCTTTTGGACATATTCGACAAATTTTACCCATGTGCCAATGGGGTCACCTTCTTTTTCCATCTTTGTCGATAGATTCTCTTGTTAGCACTGTTTTTGTGCTAAGTAGTTGGAAAGGTATAGAACAGTGCAAGGAGAGTTAAGGTCTGCAACCTTTCATATCATATGACCATGCACTAATTTGTTTATGCTACAGTTGCTGTTATTGCCTTTAAATTTCAAACTTTCATCGGCAATTCAGCAACTCCAGGTTTGTCTTCTTGGTTGTTTATCAAAGTGTCCAAGTTTGGCAAGAAAAATGAGCCCGAAAACTCTTTGAGAAAAAGGAAAAACATTTTTTATAAATTGATGAAAACCTTAGTTTTATAAACCAATGTTGGCTCTATATTCAATTTTATATTTCGGCCAAAAGTTTATTTTAATAAAATTTTATTGGTCGCCCAAGGCTGAGGATCTTATGGTCGCATGGGGCTCAGGTATTCAACATATCAAAGCGCACCATGAACAGTCCAAGCATCAAAGAAAGGCATGGATTTAGTGAGTTCGGTAAAACCCTTGCCCCTCTCCTAACGTTGGATCTGCTGGTCATTCTCTATAGATGTAATTACGCTTTATTATAGGTGTAATTATATCAATCATTTCTACGAATATCCCAACCCTTCTAATTTCGGGCTTGTACCCCACCTAACGAAGTAGTTCCCACCATAGTGTCCCAACTAGGGTCTAATTCGGGGAAGACATTAGGATGGATAGCCCGGGCTCTATATTTAGAATGGAATAGGCTAAGGGGTGTGAAGTATTATAACATTTATTATTCCTTGGCATATAATGGAAGCATTGGGGTATATAAACAATGAAAATACAAAGTTTCCATTGCATGTGGGATAATATCTTCATAATAAAGAAGCACAAATATCAAAACAAAAATGTAAGCGTGATATATCAATGGAATCCGATTTAATGTTGAAGATAAGAGTGTAGTGGTAAGGAAAAGTATGCATGGATGTAAAGTCTTTCTCGAAAGTATTCAATTCACGTTTCATATTGGATTTGGTTGTTGGTCACAAGAGGAACCATATATAAGAGATTCTTGTAGAAAATGATCTCGAATGTGATGATTTGGGATCCATTTTTTTTTTGGATTTAGTGCTTCTTAGTACTTATATGGAGGAAATGGTCATATCTACCATTTCTCATCATCTAATGAATACAAAAAATCTAGGTTACAGAAACAGAAGGATGGTTATTTCATTAAAAGGCTTGGTGCATGGGATGAGTATGTGCATGGAGGCGCTTGCTTGATTTTGAAAAGAGGAATATTCAAAGGATAAATAACACATATTTTTCACTATCTGGTCATTTTCTAAATCCTCCAATGTGCCCTAGTGTCTTAGATTCAGTGCCATATAAAACTGACAGCCCAAAATATGGGATCAATATGCCTAAAAAATTATTTTTTTAAAATTGTTCAGAATTGGTATTATATTTCAAGCATTCTTGGAGTGAAATATCAAATAAGGGAGGAATATTTGTAGTGGATCTCTATGGAGGTACATATTTAGAGTTTGAAAATATTCTTAACCATTGGGGTCTTGTTTAGTTTATTAATTGCAGTGTAAATGGAACCATATCCGTGATGCATAGATGCAAAGAAATACTATGCAACCAAAGAAAAATTCCTGGCATTATTCTTGAAGCAACTTGGCTCGTGTTTAAATTCATGCAAACAAATGGTAAGATCACCGACGAAGGTAAAGATCAAACTCAATTGCATCCAATGACCAACATTAATTCCACAAATATTAACAAGTGAGGATCAAAGAAAATTTCAAATCTACGGAATAAACTTTCTCGTGGTGAAAATAAAACCACATGTCCAGGCCATATAGTTTGATCAAGTTGATCAATGCTCCATATAAATTCCGTAGGTTGAAAGAGAAGTCTAGTTAAAAACCTAAAATCCAACGAAATTTTATATGGAGACCACGTCAGTACACATGTTGGATTGGGAAAATGAATGAGTGGTCAATATTTATTCAACGGTGGCAAAGTGCAGGTGATTTAATCTTGTAAATGTTGGCAAAATTTTATTCAACCTGCAAGTTAACAAACGTGTTCTTATTCCATTCCTTTGAAAATAAAATCGATGGTTTACAAGTATTAGTTGATGGAAAAGGTCATGAGGTTAAGGATAAAGAAATATTTAAACATCAAAGGTCTTTTTTCACAAACATTATTTGAAACATCTTAACCCCATTCTATGTTGATGATGATACTGGAGAGGCCTTCATTGACCAAGTTTCTTCATCCTAATATAGTTCATAGAACATACAGTAAAGCTCTTGATGATATTGTTCCAAGAATCATTACAAAACAACAAACATAAGAAGAAGCCTTATTCTCTAAAAATGATTGTTTTGGTCATTAACTTCCAGGACATGTTTCCACCAAACCAAGAAGAAATTTCAGAAACCGAGAGAGTTCTTTATCAAGCATAGATCAATATACAATAAAATCTCTCAAGTTTTACACAGGTGCTATGGATTGAGAGAATAGAAGTGATATTTATAGGGAAATTTTCAGGTTTTCAAATGATTATTTTAGTCATGAAATTCAAAGAGCTGTTTCCGCCGAATGAAAATGAATTTTTAGAAATTGAGAGAAGTTCTCGTTAATAACATGCAAATATTCAAAACCTCCTTCTATTTTTACACAAGTATCACATATTGGGAGCATTGAAATAATATTCATAGTGTATTTTTCTAGAAATTTAAAGTTTACTATCTGAGTCATCAATTTCAAAATCAGATCGTGAGGAGCTGGAGGTGAATATCTGAAAATGAAGACATGGATTTTGATGGGAACATGGTTAGTCACAATAATTTCTCTCATATTTCACATAGCTGTCACCACCTGAGATATGCAAGAGGGGATTTTAAACCTATTTTTCCTCAATCCACATCATATTTTTGTTTTGTGTAAATCATGGAAGATATTCCACATTAGAATTTATTAGAATTTTTTTTGTCATGTTGTAACTAATTTAGACCCTGAGGTCAGTCTCGGGGTCCAGAAGCACTATAAATATACTCCCCGCAGAGGGAGAAAGGGTTAGTTTTGGTTGGGACCTTAGAGATTTTTGGTTTTTATGTAATTTGATCCAGCTTTAATATAAGAAACAAAGCCGAATGCCGGCCTTTGAATATGATAATTCCTGTGTATTTCTTAGTTGTAGTCCATAATTTCCTCTCCTTGCATGCATGTGCTTCCTGTTATTTCTTACATTATGTTTTCTTCATGTCTTTGACTTAGTGTATAATGGTTCAGAATCCATATTCTTATGCTCTGACCATTGTTTTAGACATTCACCAAATGCTTCTTCCAAAGTTGGTGTAGAATTCATCCTTGCGGTGATCTACATTGATTTACTTTCATTGTTCTTCATTTTCCACCAGACCCAAATAGATGGACTGGGACCGAAGTGCTACCTTGCTCTTGCGAACAATTCCTTATGCAGACTGCTCTGTGTTTCTTGGTATTTGTAACTCCATAGCCCAATACATCTTCACCATGTTTCAACCACCAACCCCTGAAATTCATTCCATGAGAATATATCTGACCTTGCTATGTATTTGTGAGAGATCCCTCTAAGGAAATACGGAAGCCAACTCCCTTCCCTAAAGTCGTTCTGCTGTTACCTTGGGTTCCACCTTTCCGTAACCTTTGGGTGCAATTTTGAGTGTTAACAAACTGGGGCCGTTTCTTGGGACGAAATTGAAAATCATCCTTGGGAAAAATGAAAAATATTTTAAGGAGAAAGGGTTTCTGTGGGCAAACAGATACTCCTGCATGTGAAAAAGGTTGTATCATTTTCCCTGGCGACTCCACTGAAAGATTATTTAAGTTGACTCCACTGGGGAGATAGGTGGTCAGAAAGACAGATACCAGGAGAGGTCTCAAATCTCCCCTAGATATGAACAAAAGGTTTAGATATGACTATTGATGGTGAACAATGGTTAATCATCAAGAAGGTCACGTCTCTTTTCACTTGGCGACTCCATTTTCTAAGAATCCATTATTCATAATGTTCTATGGAAGCTTCATTATCAAAGGGGGTTGCAAATTTTGAGGAGTTGATTCGGTTTCTCCACCATCAATATGACTTCTCGGGCTGTAAGGTATGCTCCTATGAATATTACTATCATTCTTGGTTATCCCAATCGAATACCTCCTCTATATTTGAAAACATATCTTCCAATATTCAAGGATCAAAAGGGTGATGATGCCGCCATTAATTTGTTTAGATTTCATAATCATATACATAAACTGGGGGTTGGATGGCATGATGACTCTTTAATGAAACTATTCAGGATTAGTTTAGAAGAAAATGATAGGTCATGGTACGAGGGATTACCATCAGGAAGTTTGTACTCCCTTAAATACTTTCATACAATATTTCACAAACATTTCAAACGTCAGTATCCTTCTCTGCTGTCAATTCAATATTGCTACACACATGATAAAGAGCTCGTTGAAAATTTGAAAGACGAATGTGGTGATGATAAATATTTGGATGAAGAGGTTTTAGAGATCTTACATGAATACTCAGATAAAAAATAAAGATAAACCAATTCCCATGATATTCAATAAAATTCCCAACAGTTAGTACTATCTTCCTTGATAGAAGTTGACATAGACCAAAGCTCTATCTCAACCATCTATATCTCTCTTCTTGAAACCGATGATGATTTGCAACATTATTCTCATTCTCTCTGTGACCAAGAAAAAGGTTGGGACTATCAATCAAATACTCCCTCATATTTTTCAACTTCTGGAATTTTGTTACAAGAAGAGGCTGCCCCTTCCCAATCAAAAAATTTCTCTTTGCAACTGCAATCTCTTCAAAGTTACAATACTTGTGTGATTGATAACATAGAAAATGATAATAATGGAAAATCTCAATTTTGTGGTCCTCCCACATGTTTATTTTCTGGAATTGCAAATAAAGGGAAATCATATTTTGAAATAATGGTTGAAGGAAAACGTTTTCTTGTTGATCAAATTCAAATTTTACCTAAAGATTTACATGAATATACAAAACCCCCTTTTCTTGTAGAAGATGATCAACCCAGTGATTTGAAAGGAGATGGTTGTACTAAATTGTTTTCTGAAGAATGCAATCAGCATGTCACAATTTCTGTTAGTGAAGAAAACATCATTGCAACCCAAGATCAAAAGGATGAAAACAAAGTGGATAGTAAACATGTTGAAAAAGATTGTTTACCTTTTTTTTTTTCTTCATTTGAGTGGTTAAAAAAGAGACTTAAATTTTCTGATAAAAAACAAAAATTTGAGATTGTGGATTAATGTATAAACTTCCTTGGAATGGATGATCAGAAAGAAGAACAGTTATGCAATCAATCCCATCCTATAGAAAAACCAACAGTATGCAATGAAGAGTTGAATAAAAAATAAGAATATGAGGGTTCTCAAATGGATATTTTATTTTTCAAATTCAGAAATCTACTTGCTTGATCCTGTTGCGGAACATAGTGATATTTATTTTGAAATGCATGAAAAAAATGTAGTTGTAAAATCAGAAATTTTGAATGAATTTGTGGATGTCTCGGTTGAAGATTGTCATGAGCATTCTTGTCAAGGGTCTTTTGAAAAACAATTTGTTGAATGTGCAAGAGGAGTTACACTTGGAACAACCTTCTCATGGTAAGAAAATGATACAATGTTTTTTTTTCAGGCTGTCACGTTTTTATGATCCTCTAGAAGAGTACATGGAGAAGCTCAGTAGGGGTAATGGTTGGTTATATTTCCACTATAGAGATCAATTTATTTATTATAACCTTGTGCCATTAAGTCTATCATCTCTACTTTTTATCAAGCATGAAGAGAAAGTTGGTTTATAGGATCATTTGCTTGATTGGCTTCACTGGAAGTCAGAAGTTACTTGACTGAGCATTGATTCTTAATAAGTAGGGTAGGTAAGTAAATGTGAATGAGCTCGACATGGCGAGCATTTTCTTTTAGCAGTTTTAAGTATGATTTTAGTTTCAGTTTCAGTTACAAGTTCAAGTTTACAGTTACAGTGGTTTTCCATCCTTAAGAGTATGTACAGGTGATAGGTTACAAGTTGACATGGGTTTGTTTGCAGAATGGTTTCAGTGATGGTTACAAGTCAGAGCATGTTGGCGATTTCAGAAAATTTTGGGAGCCTCCCAATGGATTTAGCACCTCGACTATGAGGTTCTTTGCTACCTCATAGGGAGGATAGCATCCCTAGTTGGGGCCACTTGTAGGCACTATTTTGTCTGCTTGGTCGTTTATCAAAGTGTCCAAGTTTGGCAAGAAAAATGAGCCTGAAAACTCTTTGAGCAAAAGGAAAAATATTTTTTATAAATTGGTGCAAAATTTTAGTTTTATAAACCAATGTTGGCCTTATATTCAATTTTATATTTCGGCCAAAGGTTTATTCAAAAGAAAATTTATTGGTCGCCCAAGGCTGAGGAGCCTATGGTCACATGGGGCGCAGGTACTCAACATATCAAAACGCACCATGAACAATCCAAGCATCAATTATTATAACATTTCTTATTCCTTGGAATATAATGGAAGCATTGGGGTATATAAACAAGAAAAAGACAAAGTTTTCATTGCATGTGGGATACTATCTTCATAAAAAAGAAGCACAAATATGAAACGCAAGTGTAAGCATGATAAATAAATGGAAACCGATTTAATGTTGAAGATAATAGTGCAGTGGTAAGGAAAAGTATGCATGGCTGTAAAGTATTCCTCGAAATTCCTCAGTCCACGTTTCATATTGGATTTGGTTGTTGGTCAAAAGAGGAACCATATATAAGATATTCTTGGGGAAAATGATCTTGAATGTGATGATTTTGGATCCATTTGTTTTTTGGATTCGGTACTTCTTAGTACTTATATGGAGGAAATGGTTGTATCTTCCATTTCTCATCATCTAATGAATACAAAAAATCCAGGTTATAGAAATGGAAGGCTGGTTATTTCATCAAAAAACTTGGTGCATGGGCTTTGTATGTGGATGGAGGCACTTGCTTGCTTTTGAAAAGAGGAATCTTCAAAGGATAAATAGCGCATCTTTTTCACTATCTGATCATTTGATAAATCCTCCAACGCGCCCTGGTGTCTTAGATTTGGTGCCATATAAAATAGACAGCCCAAAATATGGGATCAATATGCCTCAAAAATTATTTTATCCAAATTGTTGAAAATTGGTATTATATTTCAAGCATTCTTGGAGTGAAATAACAAAGAAGGGAGGAATCTTCATAGCAGATCTCTATGGAGGCACATCTTCAGAGTTTAAAAATATGCTTAGCCATTGGGGTCTTGTTCAGTTTATTAATTGCAGTGTAAATGGAAGCATATCAACGACGCAGGTAAATATCAAACTCAATTGCATCCAACTGCCAACATTAATTATGCAAATGTATACAAGTGAGGATCAAAGAAATTTTCAAATCTGTGGAATAAAATTGCTCGTGGTGAAAATAAAACCACATGTCCACGCCGTATAGTTTGACCAAGTTGATCAACGCTCCATATAAATTCCGTGCATTCCATGGTGAAAGAGTAGTCTAGTTGTGTCGAGAGGTGCTCTACAACCCAGTATGAGGGAGATATTGTAATGTTTGTGGAATATTGCTGAATATGAGAGAGATGTTGTAACATTTGTGGAAATATTGTAACGTTTGTCTATATTATATCGACCATTAATATGATGGAGATATTGTATTATGTCGGTTATTAATAAAATAAAAAGAGCTATATTTTTATTCAATAGCTATATAAGCACCATAATAATTAATAAAATCCAGAATCTCCTGCACAGAGACGAGAAGGTACAGGAAGAGAAGAGGCAAAGAATACTTGTACTTTTATTCACGGAAACCCAATAGAAATAGAAGAGCGATATACGGTAGGAAAAATGAAACGATTCAGAAAAGAGAAGAAGAATGCCAACAATCTCCTCAATCAGTTGCATTGAACATGAATATAAAACTAATTATAATGCAATTCTCAATCTGATTTCTAAACAGTTTTACACTATGAGGTAATAGTGACTTTATTTCATATGAACTGAGCAGCTTAATAATAATGATATACATCGCTGGATTTGAATTTGAAGTAACTTTATTTCATATGAACTGAGAAGATTAATAATAATAAGATACATCTTACACCATATTACTGGTGGTATAAGCTCCTGGATAAACAATACTAAAATCGCCTGCATTTGGATAGGAATGACTAGCGCTCCATATTGCACTAGTTCCAGGAGATGTCGTGAATGAAGAATAGTTGATCGTGATCTCATTTTCATTTTCATTAATGATCTCACCATCTTTTCCATTTTCATAATGATCTCACCATATTTTCCAATTTCCCTTTTCATTGAGTCACTGATTACATCACGAGAGGTGATACTATTGGTACAACCAAACATGTTTATTGGAAGAGCCAGGCGTTTGTAAACTGGGAAATGTAAAATCCCGGGAGAAGTTGTTACTAGTGTGAGCAGAATAGGAATCAATCCACAGCTAAGAACAATAAATTAGCTGGTTTTTGGTGGGGTCTACATCAATTGCAAACACATTCTTTTGGTCTTGTAGTTGCTTATGCTTTAAATCCACTGAGTGCTGATTTTCTGCAGTGGCCCATGCACTGAAGATGTCATCAAGTGACTGTAGATACCCTTTACTAGGAATGACGTCCAATGGATTGGAATATTGAAACCTCGTATAAACACTAAATTTCTATTGTATGTCTCATCGGATTGCAATGGGATACTAGATTTTGTGATGTTCTTGTCGTTGGATTCGGTGGAGGAGGAGCAAGGAAGACTGATGATCTTTTTCTTGAGGTAAGAGTTCAAATAATTCTTGATACTATTTTCCGTGTATCTAGGCAAATGGGAAGCAATTTGAGACCATCTGGGTCATTGCTGCCATTACCATTCATTTTTCCAAATTAATGGATAGAAATATGGATTTTAAGTGAACAATTTTTAATAGAAAAATCAGAGAATAGAGGACAGCGTCAAAGGTGTAGAAATGGATAAAAGGAAAAACTGTTACCCTGATACCCAGAATAGAGTGTAGGTGTATGATCAATTCCTATTCTTGAAGTGAAATTGCATTGTGTTTAATGCCAGGTCTTAAGTAGTTAATCCATCTCAATCTACAGCTTTTTCAAGGCCATATTATAATAATATGGATTCTCTAGTGTATTCAAAAATAGAAATTACTTCATTGTTTATATTGTACAAAATGAATAAAGAGATAAAAAAGTGAGCATGTTAGATTCTCATATATATGGGAAATTAAAATGAAAACACTCACTACAATTAAGTTAAACATTTCTAAATTAGCACTAAAGTGGTTGAATGTAGATAAACACAGCTCCTTAGGAGGGCCTTAGAAATGGTTTTATTGTACATTGTTTATGAGGGCCTTGGGAATGGTTTTAAGACCATATGCAAGGCCTCCTAAACAACCCATGATTTTAGAATGACCTTGCACATGGTTTTAAAACCATGTATGAGGAGATGTAATGTTGGTTGTTAAAAAGATAAAAAATAATAAAAAATATTATATGTCAGTCATAAATAATATTAAATATTAATAATAAAAATATTATATGTGGACCATAAATAATATTAAATATTAATAATAAAAATACTATATGTCGACCTTAAATAAGAAGATGTGTCTTTTGGTTTGAATCAAATCAAAAGCTCCTTGAGTTCATTAATTAATAAGAGGTTTTCATCTCGAGATATTTGATCCCTCTCGGTGCTAGATAAAGTCTAGGATTTTTTTTAAACCTAAAATCCAGCAAAATTTTATATGGAGAACAAGTCAATACACGTGCTGGATTGAGAAAATGAATCAACGGCCAATATTCATTCCGTGGTGGCAAAGTGCAGGTGATTTAATCTTGTAAAGTTCGACGAAATTCTATTCAATGTGCAAGTTAACACACGTGTTCTTATCCCATGCCTTTGAAAATAAAATCAATGGTTGACAAGTATTCGTTGATGGAAAAGGCCGTGAGGTTAAGGATAAATAAATATTTAAACATCAAAGGTATTTTTTTACAGATATTATTTGAACCATCTTAACTCCATTCTATGTTGAAGATGATACTCCAGAGGCCTTCGTTGACCAAGTGTCTTCATCCTACTATAGATCGTATAACATACATTAAATATCTTGAGGATATTGTTCCAGGCATCATTACAAAACAACAAACAGAAGAAGAAGCCTTATTCTCTAAAAATGACTGTTTTGGTGATTAACTTTCGGGACCTGTTTCCACCAAACCAAGAAGAATTTTCAGAAACCGAGAGTTTTTTATCCAGCATAGACCAATAGACAATCAAATCTCTCAGTTTTTACACAAATGCTATGGATTGAGAGAATCGAATTGATATTTATAGGGATATTTTTCAGGTTTTTAAATGACTATTTTAGTCATCCAATTCAAAAAAATGTTTACACCAAATGCGAATGAATTTTTAGAAAATGAGAGAGTTTTTTTTTCATAACATGCCAATATTCAAAAAAATCCTTCCATTTTTACACATATTGAGATCATTGAAAGAATATTCAAACTCGTATTTTTCCAGAAATTTAAATTTTACTGTCTGAGTCATCAATTTCAAAATCAGATCTTGAGGAGTTGGACGTGAATCTGAGCAAACGAAGAGATGGGTTTTGATGGGAACGTGGTTAGTCACAATAACATCTCTCATATTTCACACATTTGTCACCACATGATATATGCAGGAGGGTATTTTAAAACTATTTTTGAGTAGTCCACATCATATTTCTGTTTTGTGTAAATCATGGAAAATTGCCACATTAGAGTTTGTTAGAAGTTTGTTTGTGAGTTTGTAACTACTTTCGACCTTGAGGTCGGTATCAGGGGCTAGAAGCACTAGAAATATACTCCCTATAGAGGGAGAAAGAGTTTGTTTTGGTTGGGACTTGAGAGATTTTTGGTTTTTATGTAATTTGATCCATTTTTAATACAAGAAAAAGAGTCGAATGTCGTCCTTTGAATGTAAGAATTCCTATGTATTTCTTAGTTGCAGTCCGTAATTTCCTATCCTTGTGTGCATGTGCTTCCTGCTATTTCTTACATTATTTTTTATTCATGTCTTTGACTTAGTGTATAATGGTTCAAAATTCATATTCTTATGCTCCAACCATTGTTTTAGACATTCACCAAATGATTCTTCCAAAGTTGGTGTAGAATTCATCATTACGGTGCTCTACATTGATGGACTATCAATTTTCTTAATTTTCCACCAGACCCGAACATATTGATCGCGATCGAAGTGCTACCTTGCTCTTGCAGAAAATTCCTTGTGTAGACTGCTCTGTGTTTCTTGGTATTTTCAACTGTATATCCCAATACATCTTCACCATGTTTCACCCACAAAACCCTGAAATTCATTCTATGGAAATATATATGGCCTTGCTATGTATTTGTGAGAGACCCCTCTCTAGAAATAAGGAAGCCATATCCCTTTCGTAAACCGGTTCTATTGTTGCCTCTTGTTCCACCTTTCTGCAACCTTTGGGTGCGATTCTGAGTGCTAACAAACTGGCGCCGTTGTCGGGGACAAAATTGAAAATAATCCCTGGGAAAAACAACAAATATTCTAAGGAGAAAGGGTTTCTGTGGGAAAATAGAGACTCCTACATGTGAAAAAGGTTGTATCGTTTTCCCTGACGACTCCACTGAAAGATTATGTAAGTTGACTCCACTAGGGAGACCGGTGGTCAGAAAGATAGATACGCGTAGAGGTTTCGAATATCCCCTGGATATGAACAAAAGTTTTAGATCTAACTTTTGATGGTAAAAAATGGTCAGACATCAAGAAGGTCATGTCTCTTTTCACCTGGCAACTCCATCTTCGAAGAATCCATTCTTCATAATTTTCTATGGCAGCTCCACTATCAAAGGGGGTTGCAAATTTTGAGGAGTTGATTCGGTTTCTCCACCATCAATATGAATTCTTGGGCTGCAAGGTATACTCCTATGAATCTTTTTATCATTCTTGGTTATCCCAATCAAATAGCTCGTGTAGATTGGAAAATATATCTTCCAATATTCAAGGATCAAAAGGGTGATGATGCCGCTCTTATAGCTGATTTCACCACTCCAGGTGAATCACACTTTGTATGGCCTTCCCCTGTCCCGCTGCAGACTCCTTATACCCCATGGACCATTTTTTGTCCGTTGATGTTTCCTGGACCATCCCTAAAAACATGTGAAAAATGATACACATGACTTTTAAACCTATAAGCGTGTATATACGTGGGTTTGACCACTAAAACCGCGTACATTGGGATGTGTACAAAATCCAAATCCTTTTGGAGTTTTCCTTGACATGGATTTTACTCACTTGAGTCCTGGCCTTCCCTATGCCTTGAGATCGCTCGTATTCGACCTTTCATTACCCCTTTGAAAAGCTATATAAGGAACCCCTTGGTACATTGAAGGCATAAGAGAGAATTCAGAGTAAAGAAACTATAGTCCATTGTTGCCGAAACTTATGCTTGAGTTTGCATCCCTTTGTCCCTTGGAGCACTTTTGTGTTCTTCCCAAGCTTTTATTTTGCTTGTGAGCTTGCTATCTAGAGATGGAGGATTGAAGTGGTGGAGGCCCAAGTGGGGGATTCAGTTTCTCCGGTTTGCAGACCTGCCGTCAGAGGTTGTATCTTGTAATCTCTGATTTATATTAATAGAAATATCTTTTCCTGTCCAATAATGTGTGTTTGAATGAATATTTTATCCATTGGATTATGTCAAATGCTTATACATTATTGATTATATATGCTAGACTAGATCTAACACCATGATATATAGAATACTTGTATTGTTTACTTGTTGTTGAGGAAGTAATCTATCAATTCAAGCTGAAGTTGGAAAGCTCAACGGGGATCTACTTCAACCGTCCGAAATAAGGTACGAGGTCTAATCCTTTAGTGTTAGACATTTAATTTCTATTACATATTGGGAATGATTGATTTCTGGAGTCAAGATATCTGTTGTGGTACCCCAAGCCATAGGAATTTCTCTCCGTAATAGAATTGGCGACTCTACTGGGGAGTTCCTAGTAGTTGTCCTTTGGGGGTTGTTTTATCGGCATTCAATGAATTTGAATTGCTCTTCCTCTCTTGTTTCTGTGTTGGGTCTGGGGGCATGCATGCCTGGTAGTGTCTGATTGGTGTGAAGTTTGTCTCAGCTTGTCTGTTTGCCTTGTTTTTATGCACCTTTCTTCATGTATGTGATTTTTTAACTCACAGTCACGTATACATGCGGGTTTCTCTTCGATTTCCACGTATACACGTGAGTTTACTACGGACAGTCATGTATGCCCTTACTTTTTCCTTTTTGTGGAATTTAAATGGTTGCTAGGTGAATTTTGATGTTTGCTGAGTCTCCTTTGGCACTGCCTAAGTCTGTTTATATCTCTGTTTCTGACCAGAAACGTTTTTTTTAGGCTAATTTTTTTTAAGAAGGTTCTTGTCATGGCATTTTCGATTTTTTGTTTGGGATTAGTGCATTAGAGTTCTTTTACATTAGTGATTTGCTTGAGTATTGTTTGTGTGTGCTTGTAGAGCCTAGGGGTCGTAGAATCATTCTTTTGCTTTTTGTATCTCATTTTATTTCAAAAAATCCAAAAACATGTGCTTATCATCATGCATTGAATTTTGTATTTTGCATTGTACTTGCACTAGATTTGCTTTGGGGTATTAGTTAGGACTTCATATAGGAAATCTTGCATTCATCATTTGAAGAAAAAATGTGCATTTCACGTAGTAGCATACCCTGTTTTCACGGACACAATGCATTTGCATTGATTGTTAGGTGTGCATTTTACTTCATGTTGTGTCATAACACCATTAGTTGCACGACCATATCCTTCTTTTGAGCAATAAAGCCAATTAAAATCAATGCTAAATTAAAATGAATTACACTTCTTTATTTTCTAGGGTGCACCAACAACCTTAGGTTTTAGGATCTTGGAATAGTTCATTGTAAGTAAATTCTCCAAAATCACTAAACAACAACATGTATGTATCTGTCCAAGTGAGTGTGTGAAATACTTGGTATAACCAGTGTTTCTCAGGATCCTCCTCTCAAGAGGGAGTTAAGCACGAGGCAGTTTGAGCGGTTATTGATTGGGATGAACCCTAGTCATAACTGAGTAGCACCGAAGATATTTCCAGGATTGTATTCATATCTGGGGGCTCTTTTGAGAGTTTCAGGCTTTGCTACCCTACCCATATGGTCAATCCCACTTGTGACTGTTCACCTGAGCATTGATTATATTGAGGTGACCTTAGTGGCCTTACCTAGGATATCAAGGGGATACTTTGTAGGGGTTATTCTGTGGGTGTCCCAGCCAGGTTGGGGTCGGACAGCATAGTCGCTTTACGTGTTGAAGCCGAGGGCCACAATAATTGGTTACGTACCTCCGCTTGTTGTGTATGGGAGTCTCAAGCCTCTCCTAGGAGAGACATACCTGCTTCATTCAGGAGCTCACTTATCCAACCCTTGTTTGCTTGCATTTGGCTTTAGATTTTATTAGTGATTGCTCTGTGCATGATAGTTGGCCTAGGGTTTATGTAAATAGAGAGTCTTCTCTATTTTTTGAGTCATTGTGGATTCGGGCGCGACTCCTCGCTGTTATTGTTGTTTAGCATTACTTTTGCCTTCTACTTCTCCTCCTCCTTTGGGAGAGAGACCTAGACAGTCCAGGTGGACTATTTCGCACATTTATTCACACACCATGGGAGACCATTTAGAAGGTATTCCTGAATCACCTTCTCCCATTCGTGTAGACGATGGGGAGTTTACTCCTACTTATGATCCTTCACCCGACTTGGCTGAGTTAGGTCCTATGATATCTGAGATAGGAACCATGCATGATAGACCTACTCACTCTAGGGTTGATTCCCCATTGATGCGTTACTAGTATGGAATGTCGGAGGACGTCGAGACTCATTTTGAACCCGGCAGCACTAGCTATGGTAGTTATGGTATGTTTTGTTTTCCTACACATGATTTGGAATTTCATGTCAAATCTGACTTCGAGCCTAACACTATGCTTGGGGGCACTCTCATTCCTTACCATGCAGAGAAGTTTGGGAGCACTAGTAACATTACACCTTCCATCCCAGTGGTGGAAGTTACATCACATATCCCTCCTAGGTCTAGGGTTAGTGATCCTATTAGGATACCAGATTCGAGATGAGTGATGATACGGAATAATACGTACATTATTACTCATATTCCTTCGTCCTTTGACCCTAGTTCTTTGAACGTTCACCCTCCATGACTCAGCTTGGCTGGCTATCCCTACTAAGCTTCCTTCGGGCATACCTAAGTTCGAGGGAAAATCGGGAGAGGATCCGAGAGAACACGTTACTATGTTTCACCTATGGTGCTCTTCGAATTCCTTACATCAGGGTTCAATCTGTTTGAGACTATTTCAATGCACCCTTACAGGGCCTACCGCGAAATGGTATATAGAGTTACCTAGGGGAGCTTTCGCTTTGTTTGAAAACCTTGCGATGACTTTTCTTAACCACTTCCAGCTACCAGTGCGTTATGACGTTGGTACTGAACTCTTATCAACATTTCAGCAAGATAAAGCCACACATATCTCTGATCATATTCAAGAGTGGCGTAGATGGAAGAGGTTAATTAAATCCTTTATACCACCGGAGTTCCTCCTCGAGTGGTTCCTCAAGTCGTTATTGTCATATATAGCAAAGGATGTTTCCACATCCAAAGTGCAGAATGAGGAACAAATGATTTTTAGGGCACAGGAACTGGACTTGATCTATGCTCAGTTCGGTTTGTTATATGAGATTATTCTCAAACCTGGACCACATGTCGATGGCATTGTGGGTTGTGCAAGTGTGAAACTTGCGGATTCAGTTGCAAAACAAGTTAGTCAATTGTCAATCAACCAATCTACTTCAGGACAAGCTACTACTTTGTCTCAACCCGCCCAAACGGTGAGTGTACTTTCTATGCAATCATCGGACCAAAAGGGTAACCAGCAGCCTGGATGAAATAGAAAAAAGGGTAAAAATAATCATAAGGGTGGGAATAAGAATGAGAATGCTAATAGTAATGACAAGAAAGGTTTAAATGCTGGGGGGGACAAGCAAGCTAAACGTAAGGTTAAGTCCCCTTGCAAGTTATGTAAGGACGATCACCTCACTTACTTGTGCCCTCATATCGAGGAAGCTTAGAGATTCTTGGCACAGGGCCCAACTGTGCTAACTAAACCTTTACCGCACAATCAAAATATGAACTCGAAGTCCCATGACCAGTCTGGTGATGATCAAGATCCATCGGAGAGTAGTGGTCGTGGTTGCATTAACATGGTCCGTGCTGTGAAAGTTGTGACCCGTGCAAAATATTATGGTTCGTCACAACCCAGCCCAGGCAAAAAGGTTGATCTACCAGGGTCTCCTTTGTGTATTGAGAAACCTGTGGATAAACCTGAAGCTGCACCTCGTAGTCCTAAGGGAGTCCTTAAGCGTTTGGGGCATAATCCAAATGCCCAAGCCGCCCAAAACTATTTAGTTGTCAAGGATTTGGGCCACACTCCTTGTGCGATGTCTGCATTGGAAGTGCTTCAGAGTTGTCCTTCGCAAAGGAAGGCGTTGCTCTCTTCCCTTGGTGTGAACGATGATGATTCTTCCTCCGTGATCAAATTTGAAACTGCAGGACTTCAGCCTTGCTTGCCTTACTATGTGTCTCTTTTGGTTCACGTAGAATGTCTTAATATGATCATTAAGTGCACTGTGATTAACGAAGGCGCTGTTGCTTCTGTGATGTATTTATCCTATTGGAAGGGTCTAGGTTCCCCTGAGCTATCCAAATCAGCAACCATGTTAACTGCATTCGATGGGAGATCTTTTAGGCCACATGAC
Organism: Pseudotsuga menziesii; assembly: GCA_001517045.1. Lineage (NCBI taxonomy): Eukaryota > Viridiplantae > Streptophyta > Pinopsida > Pinales > Pinaceae > Pseudotsuga > Pseudotsuga menziesii. The sequence continues at coordinate 189,522 of LPNX010187217.1, forward strand.
ATCCTTCCTTCCCTTAAAGTTCATTTGGGAGGGAAGACCGTTGTGATAGAGGTCGAGGTGGTTGAAGTGCCCCTTGACTACAATCTCTTGCTGGGTAGGAAATGGATGTACAGTATGTAGGCCGTTGCTTCTTCCCTGTTCCATGTTGTATGCTTTCCACATAATGGGAAAATTGTAACGATTGATCAAACGACATTCAAGAATCCGTCTGTTACCGCATCTTCGGGAGCTTCCATCCTGATTGTTAAACACTCTTAGTCGGCAACTGGGAGTGTGGGTGTAGGCATGTACTCATCCCTCATGGGAAGCTTTAGTTGTCCTACACCAATCCTTATGATAGGATCTAGTTCCGATGAGGCTTCGACATCTACAAGATCGGTGTCTTTTCGCACGAGTCATATGGAAGATCCTTAGATTCTTCCTACACCGAGTACTTCAAGTGAGGCCATCATAATGGACGTGCCGTTGCCTGCAACTATGATAGCTTATCAAGCTAATCTCAAGTGTGTTGCAGAGCCTAGTCCTTCCTCTTCGCGGACGGAGGAGGAGGACCCTTATGTGTTGCCGACATGGGCAGTACACTCTTCTCACACACACGACTGCCTTGATACAGTTTTCCCTTCAGATGAAGTGATTATTGAGGCTATGTCGGGAGTTGAGCCACCATGGGAGGAACTCCATCATAGATCGTACTTTCTTCCAAAGTTTGACCGCTTAGAGCATGAGGATTTCAGGGTGGTTCTTAGTCAAAGAGTTGGTAGTCCTATGGTTCCATTAAGCTTTCTTGGTCCGATGGCTGATGGAAACATGGTGAACATATCTTCAACGATTCCTATCAACATCTCTCATAATCCTGGCATGATAGAGAATGCCTATATTGGGGCGGAATGTTCCCATGTTGATATTCTAGAATACATTGAGCTATTTAAGGAATTCCATGATATTTTTGCTTGGTCTTACGATGAGATGCCAGGTATTGACCCTCGTATTGTTGAGCACGAGATTAAGACTTACCCCAACGCTAAGCTTGTTCGACAACGTTTACGTGCAGTGAATCCTAGGAAATCACCCGCCATTAAGGCAGAGATAGAGAAGCTGTTGAAAGCCAGTTTCATCTATCCCATTCCCTTGACGGAGTGGGTTTCAAACCCCATTTCGGTGGATAGGAAGCAGGGAGCGATCCGCATATGTACTGATTTCCATGATTTGAATCGTGCTTGTCCTAAGGAAAATTTCCCCACACCATTTATTGATCATATTTTGGATGAGTGTGTAGGTAGCGAGGTGTTTTCCTTCATGGACAACTTTTCTGAATATAATCAGATATAGATTAAACCTGAGGACCAACATAAGACTACATTTATTTGTCCTTGGGGAACGTTTGCATATCGAAAAATGCCTTTCGGCCTTAAAAACATCGAAGCTACATTTCATCGGGCAATGACCTTGATCTTCCACGATCTCAAGTCAATTATCGAAGTATTTTTGGATGACCTTGCTGCTCATTCTCGTATGAGAATGCGTCATCCCTATCACTTGAGATTGGTATTCGAAAGATGCTGGCACTATTCGGTTAGATTAAATCCTCATAAGTGCATCTTTTGTGTGAAATCAGGTTGTTTGTTAGGATTCATCGTGTCCAAAGAGGGGTTAAGAGTCGACCCTTTGAAGGTTGGGGCAATACTTCAGTTGTCTCCCTTGAAGAATATTCGTCATCTTTAGTGTTTGCAAGGCATGGCAAACTTCTTACGAAGATTTGTTGTCAACTTTGCCAATTTGACTAGAGGCTTCATGCGTCTCTTAAAGAAGGACACCCCCTTTTATTGGGATGAGCAAGCCCAGGAGTCCTTTGATGCACTCAAGTGAGCCCTAGCATCAGCCTCGCTAATTAGTCCCTCAGACTATAGCCGTGATTTTCTATTATATGTGGCCACGTCCTTAGAGACGATTGGTATGGTTTTGATTCAAGAGGATGAGGAGCTTCAAGAGCATGTCATATATTATTTGAGCCAGAACCTTATTGACGTAGAGATTCATTACTCTCATGTTGAGAAGCTTGCTTTAGCTACCGTACATGCGGTTCAGCGGTTGAGACATTATATTCTCCTTCGCCAGACTTTGGTTATAGCCCATGTCAATCTGTTTCAAATCGTCCTGACCCAAAGGATGATTGGGGGAAAATATAATAAATGGATTGTCATTCAGCAAGAATTTGATCTTGAGTTTGTTTCGGCAAAATCAAAGAAGTCTTTAATTTTTGCAGAGCTTATATCGGATTTCCCGAGCGAGGCCGAGGAGTTGGTTTGTGAAGATACGTTTGTCAATGAACACATATTCTTAATCTCAACTTTAGACCCATGGTATGGGGATATCATAATATATTTACAAACATTGAAGACCCCTAATCACCTCTCGCGAGATGAACGACGATGATTACGCCACATCTCTAAGAACTACCTCATAGTGGATAACACTTTGTAACACCGTGGGGTAGATTCCATTTTACGATGTTGTTTAACTCATGAAGAGGTTGAGGTAGTGCTGAATGATTTCCATGGATGGGCGTGTGGTGGTCATTTATCTGGGCTTTCTACAACTCAAAATATTTTAAGAGCGGGTTATTTCTGGCTGTCGATATTTAAGGATTGTGTTGATGCGGTCAAGAGGTGCCACCCTTGCTAGGTGTTTGCATGTAATATGTACTCGAAACCTGCCCCATTACATCCCATTTTCAGCGCTGGTCCCTTCACTAAGTGGGGGCTCGATTTTATGGATTGCAACCCAGCATCAGCTGGGGGGCACCATCATATTATAGTGGCTGTTGATTACTTCACGAAATGGATTAAGGATATGCCTATAGTAAAATCCAATGGTGAGACAACTTCTCACTTCATATTCAACCAAATTATTACTCGGTTCAAGATTCTGAAAGAGCTTGTCACTGACCATGGCTCGCACTTTCAGAACCGTATGATGGAAGAGTTGCCATCGAAGTTAGGGTATAAGCAAGAGCATTCCTCTTCTTACTACCCTCAAGCGGGACAGGTAGAGGCAGTGAATAAATCACTCAAATCCATTCTCCAATGAACCATTGCACAAAGCAATAACAATTGGCACATCATGTTATATCCTGCTTTGTGGGCATATCGAACCGCTGTTAAGACTGCCACTGGTTTTTCTCCATATCAACTTGTACATGGAGTGAAGTCAATATTGCTGGTTGAATGCAAGATTCCTTCTTTGAAGCTAGCTGTAGAACTCTTACCAAACACTTCACCATTGGAGGAATGTTTGGTTCACCTTGAGCAACTTGATGAGCAGGGTCAGGATGCCTTGGTGGCTCTAGAAGTCAGTAAATGTCGTGTAAAGGCCCAGTACGATAAGTCTGTCCATCCAAGGAGGTTTAGTGAAGGAAACTTGGTCCTTTTGTGGGATCAACCGAAATAAACCTTGGGGGCAGGGAAATTTAATCCTATGTGGCGTGGTCCTTACATGGTCAAGCATGTGTTAGAGAAGGGTGCATATGAGTTAGTGGATTACAAAGGAACGACCTTGGCAGAGCCTAGAAATGGGCTCTATGTCAAGAAATACTATGCATGATATTCAGCCAAGGATGCTTATTGTATATTAGTGTACATATTTGCATAGTTAGGTCTTTTTCTTATCGTGATCGGGTTTGTGGTTAGTTTCCATTTCTTTTGGCAGATGTCAATGGAATCTTCCACCTACATAGGATTCACGGATGGTGTGAGCCATCACACTCAACACTTAGCCTCTACTTCTTGGGTGATTTATACTCCTATGGGTCAGGTACTGTCTTCAGGAGGCGTATGTCTACGGCCATCTTCCAACAATGTTGCTGAATAGAGTGTCGTTATCGAGCTTCTACAGGATGTCATTTCACATGGAATTCTCTCTCTTGAGGTACGTCTTGATTCAGAGTTAGTAGTGTCACAGCTCAATGGTTTGTACCATGTTAGAGATCCAACGTTATTGAGAAGATTCTTACATGTGAGATTGTTAGAATGACAATTTGAGAATAAAACATATATACATATTCCAAGAAATAATAATCAAGTTGCTGACTCATATGCTAACTACGTGTTAGATTGGAATTTGTTTCATTCACAATAGATTAATCACAAACACAATTTTTACACATGTAAATAAATAAACTGATCACCATAAAACTTTGTATATACATCCAAAATGTGATAATACATAGTGTCATGATACACAATTGGGGCTTTCGAGCCACCAACATATAATACACGGTAGTACAAAATGTATACACTCCCAAGTGTCTAATCTTATGGAGGAGGAGGAGGGTTGTGATCATGGAAGGTCACTACGGCTCTAGCTAGCTGTCAGAATAATCGCACCCATGCGTGTGGCACACCCACCACCTGCCGCTGCATAGCCTCAGGCAAGTCCTCGACTTGCGCCATGGGAACCCTATGTGTTAGTCTCACAAAATTGGTATGAATGCTATGGAGCGTCCGCTTTGCATCCACACCCATGATGTCATCTCCTCTTCCCCTCTATCTATGACGAGGGAATCCTTCTGGCTGCCGTGGTCCTACATATGCACATAAATGGTAGATATCACGATGTGTTGTCACCCAAAAATATGTATTTTTGATTCCATATAATCAAGAAAACACAAAAAAATTAAATAACTCAAAAAATTTAAAAAAAGAGGGTCAGGATTTGTTACCTATATCGCCATATGCCGATCCTAGTGGTATCGACATGTCTGGGCCCCCCCGAAAATCTATCCCTACATAGGGGTAGTCATCGATGGAAACTATCTGTCATTGCCGCCATGGAAAGAAGTCAGCTGGATATGGGTTGGCCACCCTACCACCCCCCAGTCTGCGCATAGCTTCTGTCCAATGCCATTGGGCCGGATCTCAAACCCCATGAAGAGGAACGTCCACTCTGGGGCTCAATCCTGCAACACGCTCAAAGAAAAACGTGCTCAAAATACTGCTGAACCCGAACTTCCACACTCTACCTGCCTTACACTCATTGAGTGTTGGGGCTTCGACCTTAACGGTCCCTAAGTTGGGTAACTCCATGGTTTTTATGGGAATTTGTAAGCGGAGTTACGACTCAAAATAGTCTTAGGGGTGTCGAGGTTGAGTCAAAGCCCTCTTTTTGTAATAAACCTATGGTTTAAGTCTAGGGTTTAGGGTTCAGAGTGCCCATGGTTTAAGTCCACGATTTTTGTAATAAGTACACTGTATAAATAAGCAATCTTGTAAATGAGTGAGGTTAGGATTTTGATGTAAGATGAATTGATGCGAAGCCAAGGCTATTTTGGTAATAAAGGATAAGTCCCACTGTGTGTGTGGACGACCTCTGCAGCTGTGTGCACAGAGGCCTGCAGCTGTGTGCGCGGCTTTGAGGACTTGAAGGGATCTGCAGCTAAGTGTGCAGATCAGAACTGTGGTTTTTGTAAAGAGTTGAATAAAACACAATTCTGTGGACATAGCCCCTACATTGGGGGTGAACCACGTTATATCTTGTGTTGTGGTTCCTTGTGTTGTTTCTGTTATGTTATTGTATGCATTGATAATTATATATATTTGATAAGTAAGATCACTGCTAAAATACCAACTTCGCTGTGAATTCCTAGTAAAGGGTTAAGCAAGTCACTATTTGTTTATCTAACTATGAAGTTATATATGTGAATGTCGAAGCTCTGTGTTATATGATTATAAGTTATTAAAGGCTAAAGGTACAGTAATATCCCTCTTCTGCTTGCATAAACCTGATTCTGCGGCACCCCATAGTTGTTTCGGGTGAGATTACAACCTGTTCGCAGGTTGTTGCCGAAAGGGCCAACACTGTGGGTGTTTTGTTGGTACGAAGTGAATGGTATAAAACTAGGGTCTGCCCTATTTCCCAACAAATTGGTTTCGTTGCCGGTTGAGCTCAGTATCTTCTCAAGAGGGGTTACGTCGTACCTCGAGGGCTATGTTCTGGAGGCCCTCCATGAAAGAAATCGGTGACTGGATTCAAGCGACCTATCTGAAATTTGCTGAGCACGAGAACAAAGATCCGTGTCATAGTGCGGATGACTTTTTACAAAGGTATGTTTTTGCTGATGTTTATGAGATTTTCTTTGGTACTATCCACATAGAGTTGCACCAGTGGTTATCCAGGTTGACAAAGAGAAGAACGAACTTCCAAGAAGGTCAGTTTCCTGATTGGACCTTCGCAAGAATTAATATATTGAAAAGGGTAAACAACGAGATATCCTGAGCTTTTGATTTCTGAACGAGGTGAACCCTTGAAGCATTTGTGATGGAGTTTTCCATCGACACAAGTATGTCCTTTAGTGAAGCCAAACGGAAGTTTTTCAAAGGACCAAGGGGTAAGTTTTTGAATTCATTTAGTTTGAGAACTAAAATGTTATTGGATGAAAAAGGTATATTGCTCATTGAATCAGACTGTTAGATTCAGTATTACTAACCAATGTTTGCAAGTGAAAGTATCTTCGACGAGTAAAGTGGTTTGCTGCGAAGTGGAAAAAGGTACAAGAGAAATTTTGAGTCATATACCCTAGGTCAGGATACCGAGTCTACCCCTGTAAGTCCAATAGCCTCCGATCCCAAAGAAACCTCTTCTGTTGGAAACCCGCCGGTAACCCCGCAGCGCAGACCTGTTATCCCTGAGAATCCGTTGCAGTCTGAAAGTAGCCCTAGCCTGAATATTCCTGTCGCAGGTCAGTCTACCCCAATAAGTCCCCCCCGCCTACTTCCCGTCCCCCTCCAACCCCCCCTAGATCCACTATGGCCCACATGACTGATGATATTAAGCTCCCTGTTTTCAAAGGAATTGGATCAGAGGATCCAAAATAGTTCTGGTTTTTATGTGAAGAAGTGTGGAATGCTAAGAACATTACAGATCAAGATGTAAGAAGGGCGCAGCTCGTTACTTCTTTCAAAGACCGAGATTTGACCTGGTTCATGAAATTATCCAGTACTCAGAACCATGCCTTAGATGATATTAAAGCAGCAATAATCAAAGAGTTTAAGAAACCTAAATCAGAGTCGCAGTGTATCACCGAATTGAAAGAGATCCAGCAAAGGCAAGGAGAGTTAGTGTGGGACTTTGATCAGAGGTTCAAAGTTCTTCTAGATCAAGTTAGTTTCACCATTGGACTTGCGCAGCATAAGGAATGGTTCATTGCCGCTTTGTTACCGCATATTAGGATGCCCCTCATGCAACAGAAGGTTGCTGATCAGCAGGAGGCTTTGGAGATTGTGGTGAAGCTTGAAACAACCCCTATCAGCGATAATTATGGTATCGCTCAAATACAAGCACAGTTGGCAGCGATGGATCTGGAGCTTCATGAGATGAAGAAAGGGAAAACAGGTCGTGAGGAGGTTTGGTGTACACAATGTCGGACAGAGGGTCATGACAAGGAACAGTGTCCTGTGGTAAGAAATTACCTGAATTCTAGTGCACCAAACCCATTCAACCCTAGTATTCTATATTGTGAGATCTGCTGGACATCTGGACAACATTGACCTGAGGATTGCTATCTGTTACAGAGGTATGTCCAAGTCCCCAAGAACCCTTATTGCAAATTCTGTAAGTCAGTGGGACATAATGAGGATGAGTGTCGCAGCTTTGATCTCATGAGAGAGCGCACTTATGACACTTATCGGGTACAAAATGATGCACAAGGCAACGACGGATATGGTTACCGTGGCGGTGCCCCAGGTCGTGGCACTTTTGGAGTTCGTGGTCGTGGTGGTATAGCTAGCAGAGGACGTGGTCATGTTGTGTGTTATAATTGTAACCAGGACGGACATCTAGCTCGTGATTGTCGGAACCCAACTACGACGTGTCGATATTGCAGAGCAGTTGATCATGTCATTGAGCAGTGCCCGCAGCTGATAGAAAATATTCAAGAAAGAAATAGTGCTCCTACTCAGAATATTCAGATGATTTCTGTGGAGCAACGACCTATCCCAACCATCAATGTTGTTACCCAGAGTGGGGATATGACGCACATACAGTATAAGGAGAAACAACCTAACGAGGCTTGGGTTCGTAACGCCCTAGAAAAAATCCCAGCATTTGATGTCGAAAGAGAAAAAGTGACATTCATGGAAGCCAAGAAAGATTTTGCTGACCCAAGCATATCAGTAGCACCTGCGTAACAACATCAGCAGGAGTTGCAACCGCAAGAAGATTCGACGGATAAAGTAAGTACATTGTCCTCCTTTTTACAAAGATGTATGAAACTCTTAAGAAATCAGAATGCTCTAAATGAATTACAGAAAGTTATTGCTTCTTGCGACCCTCAGCGAAGTTCTGGTAAGGAAAAAATTGTTAATAGAGTCAGAAGAACTGGCAGAGAAATCATATTGAATGCTTAGATAGGAGAGTATGATATGATTGATGTCATTCTGGATCTAGGATCAAAAGTAAATGTACTAACCAAGCAAACATGGGAACAAATGGGAAAACCTACCCTAGAATGGTCTCCTATACAGTTAAGGTTAGCGAATCAGCAGAATATTGTGCCCCTAGGAAGATTCCCTAGTGTCCAAGTAGATATTGATGGGATTAATATCTTAGCAGACTTTGAAGTCATTGAGATTATTGATGACAGCAATCCCTATCTAGATTTGTTAGGAATTGAATGGGAAATGGAAAATGCTGCAGTCATTAACCTTAAGAAGAGACAGATGAATTTCGAAGGGAAAGGTTTGAAAGTCATAGTACCACTGGACCCTTCTCAAGGAGAAAGGTACACAGATCCACTTAGAGATGAAGATCAGGATGTTTTGGATCACATCTACAACATCACAGTGAAGGAAGAAGATTATGTTGACCCTACTGTCGAAGGTATCATGGATTGGCAGTGTGACAGCTCCTGTATGACGGACTCAGATGATGGCTTAGAGAACTTGAAGAATAGACTATATGAGTTACATGGACATAGATGTGCCAGAATTACCAAGTCTCTCAGATGGATTAGCTCATAGACAAGAACCTTACCTGTTTTTGATGGTTCAATAGACCCAGAAGAGTTTATTGTGAAATTCTCAGCACAGGTACTAGACTCACAGAAAATGGAGACTTTAGATTCAGCATTCCGAGCTACTGCAGCCAGATGGTGGAATGGTCACAAAAATTACATTCAGAGTTGGGAAGTTTGTCAACAGTCCCTGCGCCTGAGATTCATGGATCGACCACAGGAGGTGCGAAGCAGGTTTAATAGTAAGACTAGCCCTCAGAAGCATTTGGAACAATGCTATGACGCCTGGAAGCATGTACCTCGTGTAGAGTGGGTACATAGGTTTTTGCATACTCTGGAACCTATAGCAAAGAAATGGTATGCGAAAGTTGAGCTTCTCCATGGTACTGTAAGTTGGGATACTCTTGTTGATAGTTTTGTGCTGAAATTTTCTATTAAGGAGGATTTCCCTTCTTTGGACATAGCTAATCTACTTGATGATAAAGAAATAGCTGAGTACCACCTTGATTGGAAGGACCAAGAGGCTAATGAGCCGAACCTCACAACCTCATCGTAGATTTTTCCAGAATATGCCGAAGGTCAATGTAATGTCGAGGGTTCTTATTGTGACAAAGCTGAGATATTGGTTGTGCCGAAGAACAAAAATGTGGTGAAGCCTAAAATCTGACCGTTGGAAAAATGTCGATTTGGCGGCGCCGGTACATTACCTGTATTAATGGAAATCTACCGTCGTTCGGACAAGATCTCTATCAGATTTGGTATCTTCAATGCACAGTTATGACTGATTTTGTGGATGGATTCTATAAGAAGTTACCCACAGCCCTGAAGTTCGCATTACGTATTATCTTCAATTTTACAATTGAGCCCATGACAGCTGATCACGAGCTTCAAGATTTGGTGAGAGAATTTGAACAGGGGGGTTTGTAGGATCTTTTCAGCCACCCACCTGCGTCTGCACCCTGTGAAGAAACTCCCCCAGCACTGATTCGGCCAATGCAGACATGATCTACCAGGAAAAAGTTCGAGCCTGAAGTTCGTTCTAAGCGGAACGAAGATAGACACAAGCAGTCAGGGCAAAGACTGAATGCTCCCGATATGAATCCGTCTGGTTCAGCAGAGATCCCACCTGAAGGCGATGAGAATATTACACCATAGCGTCCACCATATATTCCTCCAGTGCGCCTAGGGGTTCAGCTACCTCGACGGACAAAGAAGTTTACATTACGCACCCCTTCGTTGCCACCGGGTGTGCAGCTGGTCGGGACCATGACAGGGAAAATAGACCGGCTTAAGTATGTAGACCATGATACGAATGACCGTGGGAAGTTTCCACAGTTTGCCCCAGGTACATACTTGCACTTTGTCAAATACCCTGAGACTGGAGCAATGTTACTGGAGACAAAATAGTGGGTCACTGGCTTGGATAAAGCTGACCTATTGAAGCTGCTTGATGTCCCCATTTTGGTCACAGTACGCAGGTGACCGTAGTGGTTAAGTAGCTACTGGCATTAGTACACGACGACCACCTATGGATAGGAGACAAGAAAATTCCTATCAATGGTGAGCTCATTCATAGGATCACAGGCTTACCAATAGAAGGGCCTGATCCGGGGACCGAATTTTCTTCAAGGCATGAAGATACGAAGCTCGCACAAAGCATGAAGGACTGCTTCAGCTTGACGAAGGGGAAACGAGGGTATCACACTTCTACGATTCAAGACCAGAGTATTTGCTTCGCAGCAGAGCTCTTAGCATGCAAGCTCATGCGAAATTGCATACCAAATGAAGTGCCTGCCCCGGTTATCAGAATTGCTGTGAACTGTGCTGAAGGCTACAGTTACAACTGGGCCTCATACATTGCGAAGGAATTTTTGCAAGATGCCTGCGACGCGTAGGAGAAAGGTAGGCCCTTTCACTACTCCTGGTTAATAGTCCTTATCGTGCTAGTAGGATGGAAAGAACCTACCGAGGTGCAGTTTGTTACTGTACCTCCGAACATCCCTGGTTTAGCAAGGTACGCATCTCTCTGGGTATTGCAGGACAAAGACTCCCAGCAGATGACGAACACAGTGTTCACCTTTTACAGCATGAGCATCTTGTATGAGATCACGAAGACACCGCGGCTCAGTAATGAGTTATTCTCTCAATATGAGGGAGAATCCAACTTCAGCTCCGACATGCATCATATTTTCATCCAAGCCACGCAGACCAAAAGAATCAATGGTTTAAGCTACCATATGTCGTAACCAAAGAAGACATCCTCGCGGTAGTTAAGCAGTGGTCAGAGGCATGGTTGAAGGACATAGGAAAGAAACCCACCATTCCAATTCCCCCAATTACCAATGTGGGTGCAGGCCCTAGTCAGACACAGTAGCAAGACCCACCAGAGGACAGTGAAGAACAAACTGAGTCGCAGCAGACTGCCAGCGACTAGGATGGAGATGGTGGAAATGAAGAAGAAGAAGAAGACTCGATTAAAACTGCCTTAGACCCTAATCGGCTGGATAAGTGCAAGTCACCAAAGCCTCAAGAAGTAAACAAACCTCAGTCCTGAAAGAAAATGAAAGCATCAAAGGAAAATAATATTGACGAAGAGCCCAGCCTGACAAGTGAGGAGCTTGATCAGGCTCTGTTGAATTCCACAGAAGTTCTCACCAAGAAATGGTCAGAATTCACAGCTACGCATCTTAATGCAATCACCGGTGTCGCAAAGCACATTTCAGAGCTAAAGGACTTAGCAGAAAAATCAGTGATTGGCGTTGCAGCAAGCAGTGCCCCGGTAAGCGCGCAGCCTGACCTAAGGCAATGGCCAGCTAGAGAGAACAAGGGCCAAGTGTCAAGTGCATCCCTCATATTAACTGACACAACATCTCGTTCGGAGATGAGCATGAAGGTTGAAATAGATTACACTAATATGTCTATGACGGAGCTACATCTCTGTCAGTTCGCAATTATGAAGGAAATCCAGGCACGAGACCACTATTCCCAAATGCAATTGGACAATGCCATAAGTCAGCAGTAGGGACTTGCAGCGCAGCTGGAGGAACCGGAGCAGCGAAAGAGGGATGCAGAACGTAAGTGGATTACACTAGTACGAGTTTTGGATGAGGCATGTCGAAGCCTTCCTGACTTCAACATACAGCTAGAGGAAGAGCTAGAGCAAAGAATAGTTAGGATGAAAGACTATGCACAGCAGTCTCACAGTGAAATAGGGAAGCTTAAGGTAGAACATGAGGCTCTGATTTCGGAGCTTCAACTCTGCATCATCCTGGAGAGCCCACCAGAGGTCAGGGAGCAGCGCCGAGCAGACATTCAGGCCTCAGCAGTGAAAATTTCAGATATTGTGAGCAGCGCAGCAAAGTTGCTAGAAGACAGTGTTGAGGCCTGGATAACCCTACAGGAACATCCCGAAATAGGACAGCTGCAAGAAACCATCAGGCAACGACAGATAGAGTTGGATTTAGTAAAAGCAGAAATTAAGACTCTGCCGCCTATGTAGAAAATGCTCAAGGTAAAGCAAAGCAACGAACTCCAGCAAGAAATTGAGTCGTGCAGAGCAAAAGCAACATTAGTGGAAAATTCTATGCAGCCACTTGTCAGCGAAGCTTTGGAGTTGAGTAATGTTGTGGAAAGCCAACTCAAAGTTCTGAAGGAATATGATGCATTTGCACAGGGAAAGGCTCGCGAAGCATCAACAGCAGCATTGCAGGAGTTGGTGGAGAAGGAGCAAGCAGCTGACAATATCATGAACAGCCTCACCCGTTAGTTCACTCTCTTCGCCAAGAAGATTCTTCCACCAGAAGAACAGCAGAGTGTCCCAGGACGAGCCACTAGTGAGTCTTAGGGGCCTGTTGGGGCTTCGACCTTAACAGTCCCTAAGTTGAGTAACTCCGCGGTTTTTGTGGGAATTTGTAAGTGGAGTTATGACTCAAAATAGTCTTAGGGGTGTTGGGGTTGAGTCAAAGCCCTCTTTTTGTAATAAACCCATGGTTTAAGTCCAGGTTTTAAGGTTCGGGGTGCCCATGGTTTAAGTCCATGGTTTTTGTAATAAGTACACTGTATAAATAAGCAATCTTGTAAATGAGTGAGGTTAGGATTTTGATGTAAGATGAATTGATGCGAAGCCAAGGCTATTTTGGTAAGAAAGGATAAGTCCCAGCTATGTGCGTGGATGACCTCTGCAGCTGTGTGTGCAGAGGCCTGCAGCTGTGTGCATGGCTTTGAGGACTTGAAGGGATCCACAACTAAGTGCACATATCAGAACTGTGGTTTTTGTAAAGAGTTGAATAAAACATAGTTCTGTGGACGTAGCCCCTACACTGGGGGTGAACCACGTTATATCTTGTGTTGTGGTTCCTTGTGTTGTTTCTGTTATGTTCTTGTATGCATTGATAATTATATATATCTGATAAGTAAGATCACTGCTAAAATACCAACTTCACTCTGAATTCCCAGTAAAGGGTAAAGCAAGTCACTGTTTATTTATCTAACTGCAAAGTTATATATGTGAATGTTGAAGCTCTATGTTATATGATTATAAGTTATTAAAGGCTAAAGGTATAGTAATATCCCTCTTCTACTTTCAGAAACCTAATTCTACGGCACCCCATAGTTTTTTTGGGTGAGACTACAACCTGTTCGCAGGTTGTTGCTGAAAGGGCCAACACTGTGGGTCTTTTGTTGGTGCAAAGTGAATGGTATAAAACCCGAGTCTGCCCTATTGCCCAACACTGAGCTGATGTTTCATGTTGCTTAGTAGTGTTGTGCTCCAGTCGTAGATCGTGGGTCTCATGTACTCCACTGCATAGAACATTAGAGGCCACGAGGCCTGGTGGAGTGATGCCAAGCCTGCTATCCTGCCCAATGTCAATAGTATGGCCTTTAGGCCCAGCACCTGTATAGCATTGGTGGGGACTTGAATCCCCACCTTCTCTGTGTCTGGATAGTAGTACACCACAATGTACTCATCGATAGTCAGGCCACCTCCTGGCCCACCATGAAAACGAAGGTTCACTACTTCCCCTCATCTAGAAATCCCTGTAATGAAGTATATGTCCTCCACCTCTATAGTGAGGGACATCCCATCTATCTGGAAGGACTCCGAGTCTGGATCCCAGTAATCCACCAACATCTATAATAGTCTTGGTTTGGCCCTCAAACCACCAAGACACCAAAACTTGTAGACTCCACATGCACGTAGAGCTTATTGAGCCATTAGATCGGCCCTTACTACCTCCTCTACCTCACCATGTTCACGCTCTCTCCATTCTAGGACCATCCTGCACAAGAAATTGCCATTTTTTCCATTAGATTATTGAAAAAACCTTATGCGCGGCCTCATACACGACTATTTTCAAAACAGCTACGTATGTACGTGGGTTTGGGAGCATTTTCTACATATATCCAGCCCTATACGTGAAAAAACCCTCGATTTCCATGTGGGCCATAGCGCCCATTTTAGTTTGGCCTATAAAGCTTAATTGACCATGGAATTTCATAAAAATTGCATTAAAATGAAAGAGAAGAGCATGGGTAAATACCTGGAATAAATGGTAGTGGATTCCGCCAGCTGGATCTCCTGGAATTCGCTGTTGAAAATCAGAGCTCAAATGGGTAAAAGTTTCAAATGTTTTATAATATTTTGAATTGTTTACTATTAATAGAAAATTTTCAAATATTTGAAAATTTTTACCCCCTTTCCTATAGTTTCGACATTTTCTAACCATTTTGGACCGTTTTTGACATAATTCATGATGCAGAGGACCTTTTTCAATGCCGTTTTAGCCGTTGGATTGACCCGTTTATGTCGATATCAGGTATCATATCTAAACTGGCATATAGGTTAGGTTTCATCACTGTTTGCATTGTTCATGACCTTATGACCATATCATCATGACCTTAGGTACGAACCCACTCTGTTATGTCACAGAACCTTCTTGTTATTTTAGAAGTGGCATGATATGAGTGGTAGAGCTTCACCTTACATGGGTATCCTATTTAGCGCCTTAATTTCATTTGGTGCCCATGCTGAGGTTTTCTCCTTTAGGGTGTGGGAGTCCGTTGTATAGTACTGCCATGACATTTCGCAAGAGCCTCATACTCCTCTTGATCTTTTGCTGGCCTATTTCCCTCAGGACTCCCTCATGTCAAGTTGTGAATGCATTATCATGAGCTTTTCTTGCCTTATTGAGCTTTATGTCGGCTCCCTTGACATTGCGTTTCAGCCATATAGCCCGATATTGTCTCATGTCTAGCCATGCAGAGCCATCTTTTATATCCTTCGCAGCTTGTTTCCCTTTTACTGGGAGGGGATTTCCCCCCGAGTGTCGATATCCTACACATGTATCCTTGCATTGAGCATAGGTATGTTCCACTGCTTGGAACTAGTTTGTTTGCCCTTATGACACTCGTCTCCTCCTATTCTGTAACTATAAATCCATTTTATTATTTTTCAAGCTTTTTAAATAAATGAAAAAGTCCAAAAAAATTAAAAAAAAAAAAAGCCGGACAAGGAAAGATGTTATCTGTGGCAGCTATCGAGTCGTGTTTCCTTCGAACAGAGCACTATATATCACATCCATTGTTTGGGTTATAGTTTGACTTTAGGAGCTGTACTCATTTATCTGAGTTTATCTCCACTGACTGGTTAAGCTTCCAGTCCCTATGGAGCCTCTGTCGATGCCTCCTGTGTCACAAAGATGTTCCAGTTTGTATATCGAGTCTATGCTGTCTTCACTCAGTCACCATACACCGTTATGCTCTTGTTCGAAGGAAGTTGAAGCCTGAGTCGGCCATTCCTCAGTTATCTTGACTTTGCATGTTGGCCATTCCAGGTATAGTTACTGGTTTGTGCACTTTATGATCAAGTCCTTCCACATTACACAGCTTGGCTAAGTACCTCGTGTTGGATGATGGGGGATGCCTTAATGCCCTCCTTCCAGCGGATTTCATCCCATCAACGTGAGATCATTTATTCTGGGATTGGAATCTAGAGTCATTTTGAGTGCCTTGAGACTTGCAGTCATCAGTGGCAGGTTCTCTCGCCATCAATAGTCTTTGGAAATACATCAATGTCCCCTGATCGATGGATCCTCTTAAGTATTCGACCTCAACACATTTATTCACACTTGTTAGTTTTCACTCTAGTACCTTGATTCCCATTTTCATTATCGGTGGGTGATCTCGCATCTATTAATTGTATACATTAATGACTAGTAATCAGACAATGGACTACTATGTTCGACCTCGACACCTCTATTCACATAGTAGGACATGTACTCGTAGCGGTTTGTGTAGAAGACCTTCCAGATTGGTGGCATATCTTATATGCTACATCCTTGATCGTGGTAGTGTTCATGAGATTTCAGCTCTTGTGACTTGATTCCAGTATATGTCAGATATTTCCAGTCAATATGGAGATCTTGATCTGTTATATATCTTCAGCCATTATGGAGATCATGGTCCTTTGTATATATTCATCATGGAGATTCTGATCTATGTATATTGTATGTGGTGATGACCACTTATGTGATATCTTGTATCATGCCTATTCATGGCCATTGTACTCTTATGTATCTGGGATTGCTATATGTATGTGCAGTTATGTGCAGAGTTGTATTATTGTACTATGCTGATTGGGTGGCTGGTCTTCCATTTGGGATCCTTCATCACTCTACTTCTGGGATGGAATTATAATGAATTTCGGCCATCGTATGACCCCTCTGACCTCACACATTAGGGGGCATCTGTTATAGCTAATTTCACCACTCCAGGTGAATCACACTTTGTATGGCCTTCCCTTATCCCGTTGCAGACTCCTTATACCCCATGGACCATTTTTTGTCCTTTGATTTTTCCCGGACCATCCCTAAAAACATGTGAAAAATTATACACGCGACTTTTAAACCTATAAGTGCGTATATACACGGGTTTGACCACTAAAACCGCGTACATCGGGATGTGTAAAAAATCAAAATCCTTTTGGAGTTTTCCTTGACATGGATCCGACTCACTTGACTCCTAGCCTTCCCTATGCCTTGAGATTGCTCGGATTCAACCTTTCATTACCCCTTTGAAAAGCTATATAAGGAACCCCTTGGTACATTAAAGGCATAAGAGAGAATTGAGAGCAAAGAAACTATAGTCCATTGTTGCCAGAACTTATGCTGGAGTCTGCATCCCTTTGTCCCTTGGAGCACTTTTGTGTTCTTCCCAAGCTTTCCTTTTTCTTGCAAGCTTGCTATCTAGAGATGGAGGATTGAAGTGGTGGAGGCCCAAGTGGGGGATTCAGTTTCTCTGGTTCGCAGACGTGCTGTTAGAGTTTGTATCTTGTAATCTCTGATTTATATTAATAGAAATATCTTTTCCTATCCAATATTGTGTGTTTGAATGAATATTTTATCCATTGGATTATGTCAAATGCTTATACATTATTGATTATATATGCTAGAATAGATCTAACACCATGATATATAGAATGCTTGTATTATTTACTTGTTGTTGAGGAAGTAATCTATCAATTCAAGCTCAAGTTGGAAAGCTCAATGGGGATCTAATTCAACCGTACGGAATAAGGTACGAGGTCTAATCCTTTAGTGTTAGACATTTAATTTCTATTGCATATTGGGAAGGATTGATTTCTGGAGTCAAGCTGTCTATTGTGGTACCCCAAGCCATAGGAATTTCTCTCCATAACAGCTGCCCTTGATTTGTTTAGATTTCATAAGCATATACATAAGCTGGGGGTTGGATGGCATGATGACTCTTTAATGAAAATATTCAGGATTAGTTTAGAATAAAATGTTATGTCATGGTATGATGGATTATCATCAAGAATTTTTTCCTCCCTTAAAGAATTTCACATATTATTTCATGAACATTTCAAACGTTAGTATCGTTCTCTGCTGTAAATTCAAAATTGTTGCACACATGATAAATAGTTCATTGAAAATGTGAAAGATGAATTTGGTGATGATCAGTATTTGGATGAAGAGGTTTTAGAGATCTTACATGAATACTTAGATAAAAAAGAAATACAAACCAATTGCCTTTATATTCAAGAAAATTCCCAGTACTTAGTACTATCTTCCTTGACTGAAGTTGACATACACCAAAGCTCTATCTCAACTGACTATATATCTCTTCCTGAAACTGATGCTGAGCTGCAACATTCCTGTCATTCTCTTTGTGACCAAGAAATAGGTTGGGACTGTCAATCAAATACACCTTTACATTATTCAACTTCCGGAATTTGTTACAAGAAGAGGCTTCCCCTTCCTTATCAGAAAATTTCTCTCTGCAACTGCAATCTCTTTAAAGTTACAATACTTGTGTGATTGATTACATAGAAAATGATAATTATGGAAAATGCCAAGTTTGTGGTCCTCCCACATATTTATTTTCTGGAATTGCAAGTAAAGAGAAATCATATTTTGAAATAATGCTTGAAGGAATACCTTTGCATGTTGATCAAATTCAAATTTCACCTGAAGATTTACATGAATATACAAAACCCTCTTTTCATGTAGAAGATGATCAAACCAATGATTTGGAAGGAGATGGTTGTACTAATTTATTTTCTGAAGAATGCAATCAGCATGTCACAATTTTTGTTAGTGAAGAAAACCTCATTGCAATCCAAGATCAAAAGGATGAAAAAAAAGTGGACAGTAAACATGTTGAAAGTGACTGTTTTCCTTTTTGTTTTTCTTCATTTGAGTGGTTAAAAAAAAGACTTAAAGTTTCTAATTAAAAACAGAAATTTGAGATTATGGATGAATGTATAAAATTCCTTGGAATGGATGATGAGCAAGAAAAATAGTTATGCAATCAATCCCAGCCTATAGAAAAACTAGAAGTATGCAATGAAGAGTTGAATAACAAAGAAGAATATGAGGGTTCTCAAATGGATATTTCTTTTTGTTTTCCAAATTCAGAATTTTTTTGTCAAAATGAAATCTACTTGCTTGATCCTGTTGAGGAACAGAGTGATATTTCTTTTAAAAATGAAGTTGTAAAATAAGAAATTTTGAATGAATTTGTGGATGTCTCGGTTGAATATTGTGATGAGCATTCTTTTCAAGGATCTTTTGAAAAACAATTTGACAATGTGCAAGAGGAGTTACACTTGGAACAACCTTCTCATGGTAAGAAAATAATAGAATTTTTTGAAGGATTTCATGTTTTTTATGATCCTATGGAAGAGTACATAGAGAATCTCTGTAGCGGTAATGCTTGGTTATATCTCTATTGTAAAGATCAATTTCTTTATTATAACCTTGTGCCATTAAGTTTGTCATCTCTGTTTTTTATCAAGCATGAAGAGAAAGTTGGTTTATGGAATCATTTGCTTGATTGGCTTCACTCGAAGTCATAAGTTACTTGATTGAGAATTGATTGTTAGTAACTAGGGTAGGTAAGTAAATGTGAATAAGCTTGACATAGCAAGCATTTTCTTTCAATACTTTTCAGTATGAGTTTAGTTTTAGTTTCAGTTAGAATTTCAGGTTTGCAATTACAATGGGTTTCCAGCCTTCATTGTATGTACAGGTGACAGCTTAGAAGTTGACATGGGTTTGTTTGCGTAATAGTTTTAGTGATGGTTACAAGTTAGAGCATTCTAGAGATTTCAGAAAAGTTTGGGATCCGTCCAATGGATTCGATAATTCATCTACGAGGTTCTTTGCTACCTCATAGGGAGAATAACACCCCTAGTTGGAGCCACTTGTAAGTAGTGTTTTTGTGCTAAGTAGTTGGAAAGGTATAGAACAGTGTTAGGAGAGATAAGGTCTACAACTTTTCATATCATATGACCATGCACAAATTTGTTTATACTGCAGTTGGTGTTATTTCCTTTAAATTTCAAAATTTCATCGGCAATTCTACAGCTCCAGGTTTGTCCACTTGGTCGTTTATCAAAGTGTCCAGGTTTGGCGATAAAAATGAGCCTAAAAACTCTTTCAGCAAAAGGAAAAACCATTATTTTAAAAGAAAATTTAGAAGACCATTATTTTAAAAGAAAATTTAGAGAGGCCTTAGAGATTACCAAACTCCCACACAACCTAAACAGAGACGGTGGCCTCGAGGTGAGCACTAGTTGGCTTCCCTCTATTCTCAATCGGAAAGGCCACTCTGTCCCTTAACCTTTTTTCTTCTGCCTTTTTTTTCCTCTTTCAAGCCCCTCCCCTTTATTCCTCTATCATCCTTCATTGGCCTTAATTATTTCCTTTAGCCTTTAAAAAAAAAAAAAAAAAAAAACCCTGAAATTTAGATTCAAATTGAAAGAATTTTTAAAAATCATTTTAAAACTTTAGGTTTTTAAAAATATATTATAATCAACTTTTAGACCCCTTCATAAGTTTAGACATAGGCAATTAAATAAAATGTGTTATTAATAATAATAAATATTTCTTAAATTATCACTTTCTTAAAATTTTTTATTAAAAGTTAAAATTAAAATAAATAAGGTAAAATTATAATTAAAAATTAAAATGAAATGAAATTAAATAAAAATTTCCCTAATAAGAGGCAATTAAAATAAATTGAATTTAAAAATTTGTTCCTTAGGTCACACATTAATAGACATTAAAATAAATTTTTTATTAATAATAATATAAATTATAAGAAACTCATTCCTAGGGTTTGTTTTATTATAAGTTAAAATTAAAATAAAAAAGGTAAGATTATAATTAATAATTAAAATTATATTAAATTAAATAAAAATTTCCCTAATAACAATGAATTAATTTTTTTTATTTTTTTTTATTTTTTTTTATTTTTTCATTAAGTCTAGACACATTAATAGGCATTAAAATAAAATTCTACATTTTGATATATAAAAATTGTATTAAATTTTTAAAATAATTAATTATTAAATTAATGTAGCCATTGTAGGAAATTTTTTAAACTTTTTCTTTTCCCAAAAAATAGGTTTAACGAATAACTTTTCCGCACACCTTGATATTAAAATAAAAATAAAAGTTTTTAACCTAACAAACCCTAGTCTCCGAGGCTAACCTTAGACTTTCTATACCCGGTTTCAGTATTTATTGATGATTCTCACTCTCTCCACCTTCGACATTGTCCTGATGATGGATCCTGATATGGATCCGAAACGTCGACTTGGTCATTTCGGTACTGTGGTTTCTCCGACAACAACATCAATAAAAGGAAAAACATTTTTTTATAAATTGGTGCAAAAAATTAGTTTTATAAACCAATGTTGGCCCTATATTAAATTTTATATTTCGGCCAAAGGTTTATTTAAAAAAAAAAACTATTGGTCACCCAAGGATGAGGAGCCTATGTTCACACGGGGCCTAGGAATTCAACATATCAAAACGCACCATGAACAATCCAACCATCAAGTCTTATAAAATTTCTTATTGCTTGGCATATAATGGAAGCATTGGGGTATATAAACAATGAAAAGACAAAGTTTCCATTGCATGTGGGATAATATCTTCATAAAAAAGAAGCACAAATATCAAAACACAAATGTAAGCATGATATATAAATGGAAGTCGATTTAATGTTGAAGATAAGAGTCTGGTGGTAAGGAGAAGTATGCATGGCTGTAATGTCTTCCTCGAAAGTCCCGAGTCGACATTTTATATTGGAATTGGTTGTTGGTCGAAACAGGAACCATATATAAGAGATTCTTGCAGAAAATGATCTTGAATATGATGATTTTGGATCCATTTATTTTTTGGATTCGATGCTTCTTAGTACTTATATAGAGGAAATGGTCATATATTCCATTTCTAATCATCTAATGAATACAAAAAATCCAGGTTACAGAAACAGAAGGATGGTTATTTCATCAAAACACTTGGCGCATGGGATGAGTATGTGGATGGAGGCACTTGCTTGCTTTTTAAAAGAGGAATCTTCAAAGGAAAAAAAGCACATATTTTTCACTATATGGTCATTTGATAAATCCTCCAACGTTCCCTAGTGTCTTAGATTTGGTGCCATATAAAACTGACAACCCAAAATATGGGATCAATATTGTTGATGTATATGTAACTTCGGAATTTATTCTTCTATGTATCTTATGTATTGTAACCCGATGTTTATTCCGGGATGTTTCTATTATGTATTTGATTCATGTGGTCATGCCCCGATGTTCCGATCGGGAGGATTAATAATGTAAACAAGTCATATCAAGTCATTAGGTAAGTCCCCACAGTTTAGGGGCACTTGGGTTATTATACACTAATTAAGGTGTAGGCTCAAGTAATTAATTATAAGTTAAGCCTACATGGTTGAGTGCACTTCAAGTCAACGGAAGAATATAAATAGAGAGTGAGAGTCTCTCTATTTATCACTTATGACTTAGCTCTCTTGCTCTCTCAAGTGTGGCGCACTTTTGGAGAAGGAAATCTTTGGCTTGACAGAAGACAGAAGGCTGCTATTGTGTTGGGAGGTCATCTTACTGTTTTGGGATCACATCTTGTGGTGATACTATCTTAGAGGAAGTTGAGGGGTTTTCTCCATTTATGGTTTCCCCTCCTAAAATCTTTGTGTCTCTTGTCTCTTGTGATGTGCTTATGTGATTGTTGTGCTTGTTATTCTCTCAGTGAAAAGATCTTATCATAATGCTAGCTTAAATGTTGAAAAAAAAAAACATGGTATTAGAGCTAACCTGAGAAGAAGACATTGTGCAGCTACAAGAACTAGGGCTTCCTATTTTTTGGATCTTCCTCCACATATTTTCAGCAAAAGTATGATAGGATGACTCTCCATTGAAGGGTGCATCTTTCTGTCGATGCAGAATTCAATTTCAAGCATTTTCAGTTTCGATGTGGAAATTAGGGCTTTCTACAGAAGAGGAATTTTTGGGTGAGACCAGCATAGGATTGTTCTCATCATCAAAACCGAAATTTAGAGACCTGGATCAATAAATTTGGTTGGGTAAATCTCCGGGAAAGTCAAACCCTAGTTTGACCCTAGCTAGGAGAAACCCTAAATACTAAAAATGCTAAGTTTTGGTACAGTCGCTATATTCCGATATTGGAGAAGGCTCGGAATCTGAAACTTTCAGGGGCCGTAGATAAAATCGTGATGCACACTGTATCCAAAGGGAAGCCTCTGATTCGCTATATTCTGGGAGATATGATCTCTCCAAGTTAGGGTTCCAGCCTCTTCCAGAAATCATCCATAAACAGGAAACCTGAGGAGATATGCAATATCTTGGGATAAAGAGGTCCAAATGGAAGTCCTGAATATGTTCTAGAACTGGAACGAACTTTAATTTCTGTGGTCCAAAGGTCAGACTCAGAAGACGAACCAGTGACACGTGGCATGCCGTACAACTTCGCTGTTCTGAACAGTCCAGTAACAGGTCACCTTGGGAAAAGGATCATAAATCCAAAATGGTGAAACGAATTCTGATGAAACATATGGTGTTGGATCAGGGACATGCGAGGTTACCTCAGTGAGAAATTTCAGACACAGAGGATTAGTAATTTCAGAGATATCATAGAAACAGTAACATGCAATTTCTGCAGAAGAAATCAGAGAATTAGGGCTTCCTGTTCCGGGAGTTTCCCTTCACTGTTTTCAGAAAAGGAGTACATTGGACAGATCCATTTGAAGAGATCTATCTGTTCATCCAATTAGATCTGAAATATTCCAAGTTTTGAAAATTAGGGTTTCTACGACAAACCCTAGATCAGCAAACTCCAGGACAAGGGCGGACACCTCAAATCGGTAAGATCTAATCCTTTGCTATTTCCATTTGAGGTTCTCATTTCAATATGATATATCACATCAGCTTAGTTAAAAGCTTGCGAAAGTTAAAAACTTCCAAACCTGGAAGTATATGATCTCTCTGAAGAAAATGGATTGCACACCTACATGAGTATGGAGGTTCTAGTTTCAGAGGGAGACGAGGCCAAAGAAGACATCATGCTCATGCTGCAGAGGATGATGAACCATCCAGAAAGAGATCCAGATATGAAAGAGAAGATTCTTCAAGCGAGGATGAATATGTTCTAATATCAGCTCTCATAGGATTGAAGAAGAACCTTCTCTCTATTTCAGCATTGAAGCAAAAGGAATGCGGGCTGCATTCATAGATGGTCAAGTCATCATGTGACCAAAAGGAAAGATTATCGATGATGCGGTAGTGATTGAAGAACAAGAAGGAGGCTTGTACAAATTGAAGGGCCATCCAGAACAAGCCTTGATCCATGATACGGTAGAACCAAATGAGCTTTGGCATAGAAAACTTGCACATGTGCACTACAAAGCAAAGTTGTTGAAGGTTTTCCAGAATTTCAAGCTATTTGAAGGGAAGAACAACTTGAAGCGGTAAAAGAAGCGGTGAAGAATGCAGAAGTGGTGATGACCACCTTGAATGGCCTCCCAGGATCGTAGAATTCATTCATTCAAGGAATGTGTTCCAGAAGGAAGTGATTACTTTCAGAAGACTCCGTGAAGAAGAAGAAGCTCGAATCATAAGAAGAGAAGAGAAGATGGGAGCAACTGAAGATCCCTCAAGCAAGAGGAATATGAAGAACTCAACTCTTGACAAACTTCTTATCCACCTCAGCATTTGGATAAGAAACGATGCGACTATGAATGAATAAGACGATGAAGCTGAAGGTTCAAGAAGGAGTCTACCCTCGAAACAAATAAAGATAAGTATTCAATTGTCATTTCATTATATTATTTTGTTATGCATTTGTTTATATTCAGTGGTTGTATTATGCATGATAGGATGTTTGCATTAATGACAGCATACTACTAATATGCATGTGATGGGTAAGTAGCTCATGGTTCTATACATATTCTCCATTGCTACTTATCTAGAATGAAACCTCTTTGCTGACATATTGGATTAGTGCACAATCTCAATGTTGTCCTTGTAGAGATGGAAGGCATATAGAAAGTTTCAGTGAGATATGGATGAATGTTGTATTGGCTAAAGTAGTTGCATGATCATATATTTATGCATAAGAATTTGCCAGTATGAATTTTCCTTATGAAATGTTTCTAACCATGCAAATGTATTTGACTTGTAGGAAAGATCGCATACATAATCGCTTACAAGCAAAGAAGAATGAAGACTTGTTCCGAAGAACAAGTGACAACAGTTTAGAGACAAAGAATAATATGATGAATGCAGTGACATCATTGATGCAGAAACTTCCAGTTCAAGAAGAATGATGTCAAGGAAGTCTATACACTAGATGGTCACATAGAATATTAGTAGCATAGGAAGCTACTTGTCACTCCGGTACATAATGTTTTCAGTGCATAGAGCATAGAAGACAGAGGGAGTATGATGCTTCACTTCAGAGGGAGTGACTAAAGAATATCTTGAGGTTCGACATGGTACGACAGGATGGGCAGATTCCTGATGACTCTAGGATTTACTGAGAGTAAAGCGGATTCCAACCTTTGCTTCAAGGTTGAAGGCGGAAGACCAGTGATGCTCTTGTTATGTGTCGATGCACTATTTCCTAGGTATGGAGGTGTGGCAGAGTGCAGATGGAATCTTCCTTGGACAAGGGAAGTATGCAGTAGAGATCCTGAAGAGGTTCAGGATTATGGACTGCATGACCACACCTATGGCACCGAACATGAAGCTATTGAGTGATGCTTCTTCAGAGATGGTTGATGCTACAATGTATCGTCAGATGATTGGGTCCTTGATGTACCTGAGACCAGATATTTCCTTTGCTGTGAGCACATTGAGACATGTTCACTTCATGGTTACAAAGCATGCAGGGGTACAATTGATTATGGGCTCAAGTATGATGCGAATCAGAAGATTAACCTGGAGGGTTATGTTGATTCAGATTGGGCAGGCAGTGCCATCGACAGGAAGAGTACTTCGGGATGTTGCTTCAGTATGGGATCAGGTATGATCTCTTGGTTTAGCAGGAAGCAATCTTGTGTGGCACTGAGTACAGCTGAAGCAGAGTATGTCGCAGCTTGTTCAGCTAGTTGTGAGGCAGTATGGCTGAGGAAGCTACTGTCTGATGTATTTGATCTCCAGTTAGATGCTACTTGTATACATTGTGACAACCAGAGTTGTGTGAAGTTGTCAGAGAATCCAGTGTTTCATGACAAGTCGAAGCATATCGAGATCAAGTATCACTATATCAGGGATATGGTGCAGAGAGGAGTAGTGAAGCTCCTGTATGTTGCGACGGAGGAACAGATAGCTGATGTATTGATGAAGCCATTGGCTAGGCTGAAGTTTGAGTACTTCAGAGAGAAACTTTGTGTTCTCCAAATTGAGGCTTCCTCCCAGAGACAGTGATGAGACCCATAGCCATTCTGACATGGTGAGAGGATTGGTTCCTTCCATGGTCAGATGTAAGGGCTGAGCCATTCCGTCATGGTGAGAGGATTGGTTCCTTCCATGACTGATATGAGTGCTGAGATTCAAAGCCATTCTGACGAGGAGGTCAGATGTAAGGGCTGAGCCATTCTGTCATGGTGAGAGGATTCAGTTCCTTCCATGTCAGATATGAGTGCTGAGATTGTGCCATTCTGTCGAGTAGGACAGATGTAAGGGCTGTGCCATTCTATTCATGGCTAAAGGATTTAGTTCCTTCCATGTCAGATGTAAGTGCATAAATCTCTCTTCAGTGTGGTTGAGAGTCTTCCATCATTAGGTGGGATTGAGCCATTCTGACGAGTAGGTCAGATGTAAGGGCTGTGCCATTCTGTTCATGGCTAAAGGATTTAGTTCCTTCCATGTCAGATGTAAGTGCAGAAATCTCTCTTCAGTGTGGTTGAGAGTCTTCCATCATTAGGTGGGATTGAGCCATTCTGACGAGTAGGTCAGATGTAAGAGTTGTGCCATTCTGTTCATGGCTAAAGGATTTAGTTCCTTCCATGTCAGATGTAAGTGCAGAAATCTCTCTTTATTGTGGTTGAGAGTCTTCCATCATTGGATGGGATTGTGCCATTTTGATGAGCAGGTCAGATGTAAGGGCAGAGCCATTCTGTTCATGGCTAAAGGATTTAGTTCCTTCCATGTCAGATATAAGTGCTAGCCATTCTGTCGAGTAGGATAGATGTAAGGGCAACTGCCATTCTAGGAATGGAGGCACCTGGTCAGTTACCAGGAACACTCGGTCAGGTTGTGCATATGAGCATGTAATCAGTCCTGGGAGATTTGCAGATGGTCTTTCGAGGTTTTTCCTATGGCATGTAATTCGGTGCCCTGGGACATCTGGCAAATGCTCTTTCGAGGTTTTGCTCTGGGATGGCATGTAATCAGCCCTGGGAGATCCTATAGGTTGGGCTGTGTGCCTGTAATCAGTCCTGGGATGCTCTTGCAAGGTTTTGCCATGACCACATGTAATCAGCCCTGGGAGATCCTATAGGTTGGGCTATGTGCCCGTAATCGGTCCTGGGATGCTCTTGCGAGGTTTTGTGGTGAGGTCACATGTGATCAGCCCTGGGAGATCCTATAGGTTGGGTTGTGTGCCCGTAATCAGTCCTGGGATGCTCTTTCGAGGTTTTGTGACGCACGTAATAAGTCCTGAGGATTCTCCAGTATGGCCAGTGATGATGAAGACCTGCAGGTGGTGGGCCTACATCCAGCATGAAATAGGGCTGGCTCTGTAGAACTTCCTATGACGAGATAGTACACACATGATGATGACCAAGGGAGATCCAGATCGAGCTATGATCCAGATCCAGTTATGATGACTCCGAGAGATCCAGATCGAGTGATGATCCAGATCCAGCAGTGATGATCTAGATCGAGT
>LPNX010187246.1:0-10267 GCA_001517045.1 Pseudotsuga menziesii
AATTACAGAGCATTTGTATAATACGAATGATTTAAAAAATGCGAAAATGTGTAATTCATATTTCTTATAAATATGAATTTTTTGTTTTCAATCGGCGTTATTTTTCCGGCCGACGTGAAAAAAAACAAAAGTCTTTTCGACCGAACTATTTGTTCGGCCGAACAATTATTCCGTCAGTTAAAATTAACGTTTCGGCCGAACTAATAATTGTTCGGCCGAAAAATATGTTCGGCCGAAAACCTGCAAATATTCAGAAATCAGTTCTCCAGCTTTTTCCTGAAGCTTTTTGCAATTTCGGACAAATCGGATCATATGAAATATTTTCTATTTCATTTCACAAATACTACCATTACATGCATAATTCAATCTAGTTTCTAGAAATGTGATTTTTATTAAATTTCATGACATACAGTAAATACTTAGAATATTTTTCCTATAAGGGGTTTGGATTGCTTGAAATTTTAAGAAAAACCAGTGAAATGAAAAATCAATAACTTCAAAACGACATTATGAAAAAAATTGAAAAAACAGTGGTACACAAGTTTGATGTGTTAGTTTCAAAAGGTTACTTTCAATTTTGTGTTATGAAATGGAAAATTATACAAAGTGTAACGTCTCCTTAAACATGTCAATTTGATGATAGTTTTTCAGGTAGGTCCACTTCAAAAAATTCTAATAATTATTGTATGTCTCTGTTGGATACAAAATTATAGTCATGCATTAGTACAATCTGTGTAGATTGTACTAACATATTTTGTTTTTAATAAACAATAAGTTAATAATGAATAAAGTTACGTCTTCCGACATGACTATTTACCATAATTTCATTACGTAAGAACATACTGTCAAACAATTGCTAAAATGACATATCAAATGCCAATGAAAAAATTCTGAAAAATAACAGATAGAAAGCTAACACGATTTTTTACAACTTTTGTTTTTACTCGAAAGTGAAATTCTAAACACAAATACAACTTTTCTTTGTTCGAAGTTGAGAAACATGTAAAAACAAATTCGATTTTGTCATAGACCCCCCCAAAATAGACACCCAACTTCATGATTTCACCCGTAAGTGGTTTAAGGCACATGGTTTTAGTGGCCACTGGTTTATTGCTAGTTTTATTTGCATTGAAGGTTAACCTTGACTTGGGAATGAGAAAGGATGTAAGTGGTTTAAGGCACATGGTTTTGCTAGTTGTATTTGCATTGAAGGGCAGGGTTTTCTAAGGTAAATCTAGTGTTGGTATTGTAATCCGTATTATTTTGTAATTTATTTTCTATCACATATTTTATTCCTAACATTATGTATGCTTAGGTTTATTTTAAATTTAATTTTGATTTATAATTACATAAATGTGTTTTATAATTTAGGGACTTTAAAATTAAATTTTATATGTTCTTGTTTTATAATTTTTCTTTTTACTACTCCAGTCAATTGAATTTTACTACTAATATTTTACTACTTTGTTTGTAAGATTGTGAGTATTGCCCTAATATGGATGTATATTTATATGAGTATCATATTTTTTATTTTTTTAATTATAAGCTCACATGTTATAAGTTTTTTTTATTTTTTAATTTTCATTATTATTATTTTTATGGAGCCGACATGTGCCATGTCACCGTTAGACA
Organism: Pseudotsuga menziesii; assembly: GCA_001517045.1. Taxonomy (NCBI): domain Eukaryota; kingdom Viridiplantae; phylum Streptophyta; class Pinopsida; order Pinales; family Pinaceae; genus Pseudotsuga; species Pseudotsuga menziesii. Next base: position 1,633 of record LPNX010187246.1, read on the forward strand.
CATCTCTCCCATTTGAGCTGTAGAAAGCACCTCTTGGTGCAATAATTAGAAGCAGTAGCTCATGCTTGTGAAGGCCGTCCAAGATAGAAATTCAAAATCAAATAGTTGATGAGTTGAGTGAGTTCACCTGGTTTAATGAACATAATTTTAACACCCGTAAAAGGTTGACAACACCATGTAGCAAAAGTGAAATAGAATCTTTAGTTAGCATAGTCTCCATAAAGTGATGGTTATTTTTTCCTGTGGAATGAAATAGGGCATAAACAAAAAAATAAAAAATTGCAATGTAACATATTCATGTGACCTAACTAAAATGCATATATATAAAAAAAAAATCGGATGAACATATGCCATGATTTCAGTTATTGTTTTTCATTATATGTTATAAATATTAAATGTGAACTGTGACAAACATAGAACCAGTTCTTATGGTTTTTCAAGCTTACAGAATATATTTTAAACATCATAAAACAGTTGAAAGAATAGTGCAGGCCTGTTGGGTCAAGGTTTTAATATATTTTCTCTGTGTTTTCTTGGGTGAAAGTCAGAAAATGAAAAGAAAACCAAAAGCTTACATTTAAGGGCGCAACTAAAACCTCTAAAATAGAAACTTTGGGAAAGTTTGGATTTGGCACTTCCAGCTTCCGCATTCGGCACACCAGAAAGCAAAAGTTGGAAAGAAATTTATTTGAACACAAAACATATCAAAGTTCCTCATTTTGCATTCCATTCTTCGGAAAGAGGAGGAAAAAAATTTGCGAAGAAAGACATCAAAGCTCCAATTTTCGAATTCTGCACTACGAAAACCAGAACTCAGAAAAATTAGAAAAATAAAAAAAGAGACAAAGACTTTTCCGGCTTCTGCATTCCGCACAGCAGAAAGTGGAAGTCAAAAACCACGGAAAGTTAATTGCCAACATGTAACTTCCGATTTCCGCATTCCGCACAGCGGGAAGCGGAAAGTGGCAAGAAAGAAATGAAAATTCCGAAATTCGTATAGGAGGAAGGCGAAAATCGGGAATAGATTTACTATTTTGAACAATATAAAACTTTTGAAATTTACAATTAAGAAAAATTGACGGATTAAAATCTTCAACAATATAAAACTTTTGAAATTTACAATTATGTAATTTTTATATTATTCAATTTTTTGCATCATATATATATTAAGAAAACGGAGTTGATTCAACTAAAAAAACAAGTTAAATGAGTCTTTCAAATAAATTATTAAAACTGGAGTAAGAGTATAATAACAAGTTTTTATGTAAGTAGAGCTTGGGTAGCACTTCCGCATTCGCATTCCTCTTTACGTAGTGTGGAATACAGGAATCCATTTTTTTTAAATCATCAAGGAAATCTATTCCCGAATTCTGCCTTCTACCTATAAGGATTCCATAATTTTCATTTCTTTCTTGTCGACTTGCAATTTCCACTGTGCGGAAATTGGAAGTTACATGTTGGCAATTAAATTTCCATGGTTTCCGTCCGCATTCTGACAACAAATTTTCCTAATTGTAAATTTCAAAAGTTTTATATTGTTGAAAATTTAAATTCGTCAAATTATCGTGGACAAAGTTTCTTTTATTTCTGAATTTCGCACTGCGAAAATGGGAACTCCTAAAAATGAAAAAAATTAAAAAAGCGACAAAGACTTTTCTAGCTTCCACATTCTACACAGAAGAAACTGGAAGTCGAAAACCAAGGAAAGTTAATTTCCAACATGTAACTTCTGATTTTTGCATTCCACACAGCGGAAAGCAGAAGTTACCAAGAAAGAAATGAAAATTCTGGAATCCACATAGGCGGAAGGAAAAAATCGAAAATATATTTCCCTGATGAGTTAGAAAAAAAGGATTCTTGCAGATCCGCACTGCGGCAAGAGAAATGCGAAATGTGGAACCACTACCCAAGATCTACTTACATAAAGACCACGGAAATTTAATTGCGAACATGTAAGTTCGGATTTCTGAATTCCGCAAAGCAGAAACCAGATGTCGGAAAGAAAGTTTTATTTACGAAAAATGAAATTTTTTTAATCCACATAGGAGGAAGCTGAAAGGAAGGAATAGATTTCCCCGACGAGCTGAAAAAAACGCGTCGTCACATTTCGCACTACGGAAACCGGGATGCGGAAGGTGGAAGCGCCCACTGTTTATAATTGCTTTACAGCTTTAGGCTGTGTTTCTTACCTAAAACAAGTGGATCATAAAAACTGATGGATTTCGTTTGATTGACATAGCATGAGTATTGCACCATTATGAATCCACATAACCAATACAAGTCACTGTCCTTTTTCAATAAAGTAGGAGTCACAGTCAATTAAAACAAATCAAGGGTGTTTCACCATCTCATAAGCAACATCTTCATTTAGCCTAAAAATTGAAACCTATCATTTTATTGACATATCATGAGTATTCCAACATTATGAAGCCACATAACCAATACAATCCACTTTCATTTTGCAACAGAGTGGGATTCACAGTCAATAAAAACTAAGAAAGGGTGTTTCACCATCTCATAAGCAACGTCTTCATTTAGCCTACAAACTGATACCTCTTATTTTATTGACATTTAAAACACCTCTTTAGATATATACATATATACCATTAGTTAAATAGATTTGTGGAAACTTAAAGACAGTCACAGAACCTGTTTGTAAAGTCAAATATGAGGCTAAAAGTTTTCTACCACAATGAATATTCCAAACATCTAAGCATACTTAAGGAATACCTGCAAATTTATCAAGGTGTGAAAACCTCTATTGGAAACTCTCTAGTGTAAACGAAGAATGAAAAAATCAATACAAGCAAAGCAAAGGGAAACAGTAACAAAATAGTGGGTACATGAGGGATTTTTTATATGTGCAAAGCAAAGGCGGTCTAGTAGCAAATGTTGTAAATCGAGTATTGTAACAAGATCTTGCATATTGTCATATGGTGAGCTAAAATGAAGACATAACCCCATGTCTGAATGAAATGACAAGGTTTCTAGAATTAATGGAGAAACAATGCACTGATGAAGCATTAATGTGGATGAAGGTACATGGGAAAAGTGTATTCCATCGACTGATGCAACAGTGAAATGAAACCATGAACAAATTGACCCCACAAATTGTGAGCCTAAAGCCACAAAAGCCCTTGAGAAAATCTTAGCCTAAACCCACAAAAAATACTGGACTGAAACTTTCGCAAAATCGTGGCGGTAAAATATTGGCAAGGGCTATGCTGAATTGAGAGAAATGAACTGCACTGAAGGACAGTGAAACACTATACAAAACAATATGCCAAGACCGGTCATTAGGTCAACAAATAGAAGTCTAGTGAAAAAATGCAAGCCACTTGTTAGAAAAACATGCCAAACACCAAGTGGGAACAAGGATCCACAACTGGAAATCAATCCATCAAGCCATCAATCCATTCATGCATAGCACTAGCCGTAGCATAGCAGACACGTGCGGGTTAACACTTTATACGTCGCACCAACAAAAGACCCACTGCGTTGGCCCTTTCGGCAACAACCTGCGCGCAGGTTGTAGTCTCACCCGAAACAGCAATGGGGTGCCACAAAATCAGGTTTCTGCATGCAAAGAGGGGGATTACTGTACCTTAGCCTTTCTAAACAATTATTATTCAACTTCCTGTTGACTTATCATTCATTCACATATAACTTCACAGCGTAATAAACAAACCAAACTTGCATAACCCACTACAGGGAATTCACAGCGAAGCTTAGTATTAGCAGAGATCTTATATTATCAGATATATTCAGTTAAATGCATGGAAATAACAGAAACAGAAACAACACAACAAAACCACAACACCACATATAACGTGGTTCACCCCCAGTGTAGGGGCTACGTCCACAAACTGTGTTTTATTCCTCTTTCCTCAAAACCACAGCTTATCTGCGCACTCAGCTGCAGATTCCTTCAGCCCTTAACAGCCGCGCACACAGCAGCAGGCTTCTGCACACACAGCTGCAGATCTTTCCTTCTTCCTTACAAAAACCCTCTGCGCACACAGCTGCAGAGGTCGTCCGCGCACACAGCTGGGACTTGTCCTTTCCTTACAAAACCAATCTTACTTGCCTTATCTTTCCTTACATCAAAAAGCCTAACCTATCCATTTTACATAGGCGCTTATTTATACTGCGCAGTTTTACAAAACCCTGGTCTTAAACCATGGGCACCCACAAACCCTAAACCCTGAATTTAAACCATGGGTTTATTACAAAAAAGGGAGGGTTTTGACTTACCCTGACACCCCTAAGACTATTTTGACCCATAGCTCCGCTTACAAATTTCCTAACTAACCGCGGAGTTACCCAATATGGAGTATGCGCCCCAACAGGCCCCTAAGACTCACTAGTGGCCCGTCGCGGGACACTCTGCATCTTTCTCTGGCGGGCGAATCTTCTGTGCGAGGGTCTGGAACCGACTGGTGAGATTATGCAGTATCTCATCAGTGGCTTGCTCCTTTTCCACCATCTCCTGTAATACTAAAGAAGAATCTGTATCAGCCTTTTCCTGCGCAAAATTGTCATATGCCTTCAAAATTTTGAGCTGGCTTTCCGCAGCATTGGTCAGCTCTAAGGCTTCATCAACCAGGGGCTGTAGTGCACTTTCCAGCATTGTCACCTTCGTCCTGCATGACTCGATTTCCTGTTGAAGTTCCTTGCTGCGTTTTACTTTAGCCATCTTCTGCATAGGTGGCAGCGTCTTGATCTCTATTCGGACTGCATCGAGCTCATCCTGGCGCAACTTGATGGTTTCCTGAATCTTCCCTACATCTGGAGGATCCTGCAGATTTGCCCAGGCTTCTATGCTGTCTTCCATTAGTTGTGCGACACTAGCCATATTGTCTGATATTTTTGTTGCTGACGCCTTGATATCCTGCTGGCGCTGTTGTCGGACCTCTGGAGGAGTCTCAGGGGGAATGCGTAGTTGAAGTTCGGCAATCTGTTGCTGATATTCTATCTTCATCCGTTCCAATTCACTGTGGGACTGCTGAGCGTAGTCTTTCATCTTAGCAATCCTCTGCTTGGGTTCCTCTGTTTCCTGTATGTCGGAGTCAGACAGACTCCGACATGCCTCATCCAAGGCTTGCAGTAGTGTGGTTGTTGTCTGCTCGTCCTCTTTCTTCTTTTGCTCGATCTCTTGTAGGCGTGCGGCGGAAGCTTTGTTTTGCTTGATGGATTCTTCCAGTTGGATTTGTGACACTTGAGCTCAGGTATGGATCTCTTTCGTAATCGCGAGCTGTCGAAGGTGCAACTCTGTCGTAGGTATCTTTGTATAATCAAGTTCCGCGGTTATATTTGTCGGGGGTCGAGAATCAATGTCAGGCTGCATCCGAGTTGTACTTGAAACCTGTCCCTGGGGATCCCTAAGTGGCCATTGCCTACTGTCCTTCTGCGGGGCTGCCATAGTGCTGCTTGCCGCAGTACTGGGTGCTGGGTTTGCGATTAGCTCCTTTAACTCTGATACCCTGGTTGTGAGACCTGCGAGGCTGGCCAGATGTAGCTCCGCGAATTCAGACCATTTTTTAGTGAGCGCCAACGTAGATTGTTCAAGAACATGCTCCAGTGTACTCATCGTGACAGAGGCTTCCTCCTCGATATCTTTATCCTTTGATGCCTTTACCTTTTTGCGAGGCTGCGGCTTGGTTACCTCGGCTACTTCTGGTGACTTGCGCTTCGTTGGTGGGGTAGGATCTGTTATGGTCTTGACCGACTCCTCATCCTGTTCATCCTGCTCATCTTGTTCACTATCACCACCCTGGTCATTATCATTTATCTGGGAATCACTTGAATCTTCGCTATCTTCCAACGGCCTTTGCTGCTGCGCCTGACTAGTACCTGCGCCAATATTGATAGCTGGAGGAACCGGAATAGAAGATTTTTTTCCTAAATCTTTCAGCCATTCAGCCGGCCATTGCTGAACGATCCGTTGGATATCTAGTTCGGTGACTACATATGGTAATTTGAAACATTGCCATTGAGGATCTGCACGAGCTTGAATGAAAACATGATGCATGTCGGCGCTAAAGTGCGCGACCCCTTCATACTGAGAGAACACCTCGTTGGTAAGGCGAGGTGTTCGCACTATCTCATAGTGGAGGCTCATAGCATAGAATACGAACACAGTGTTCATCATCTGTTGAGTATCCTTATCTGTGGATACCCAAAGGGAGGCATACCTTGTTGCTCCCGGTGTGCCGGGGTTTATTTCGGCAAACTGAGCTTCAGTGGGTTCTTTCCATCCAACTAATGCAATAAGGATTATAAGCCATGAATAATGAAAAGGTCTACCTTTTTCTTGCGCATCGCGGGCATCCTCCAAAAACTCCTTCGCAAGATAGCTAGCCCAATTATAAGTATACCCCTCGGCGCAGTTCATAGCAATCCTGATGACCGGGGCAGGAACTTCAGTTGGCCTGCATTTCCGTATAAGTTTGCAGGCTAAGAGTTTAGCTGCAAACCGAATGGGCTGTGCCTGAATCGCGGAAGTATGATACCCTCGTTTCCCTTTTGTTAGGCCAAACCGCTCCTTCATGGTTTGCGCGAGCTTTGTGTCTTCGTGTTTGGACGGAAACTCGGTTCCCGGATCTGGTCTTGCCATAGGTAATCCTGTGATCCTATGGATAAGGGCGGCGTCGATAGGCACTTGTTGGTCCCCTATCCATAGATAGCCGTCATGCACCAAGGCTAGTAACTGCTTGGCCACTACAGTCACATGTATCCCGCGTCCAAAATGGGGAATGTTGAATAGGTTGAGTAGGCCAGCTTTGTCCAAACCCGCAGCCCATGTTTGCACTTCCAGTAGGGTGACCTCATGGTCGGGGTACCTGACGCGGTGCAAGTATTCGGCTGGGTCAAACTGTGGGAACTTGCCATAGTCATTGGTGTCATGATCGCTGTACTTAAGCCGATCAATCTTCCCTGTCATACTGCCAATCAGCTGCACTCCTGCTGGTAATGAGGGTGTGGCTAATGTAAACTTCTTTGTCCGCCGAGGTAGCGTGGTTCCTGGGCAAACAGGTGGTAAGTATGGTGGTCGTGGTGGCAGAATATTCTCCCTTCCTCTGGTCGGGGCCTGGGCGGAACCAGAGGGCTCCATGGGATGGCCTGCTGATGTTTGCCCTGTTTGCTGGGGTCGGTCTTGGTTGCGTTTGGTGCGGATTTCAGCTCGAGATTTTTTCCTAGCAGACCGTGTTTGCATCGGCCGTGGTGGTGCTGGAGGAGTGACTTCACAGTGAGCTGTGGCAGGCGGCCGAGTAGAGCAGGTGATCAGACCCTCTTGCTCAAATTCTCGGACCAAGTCGTCAATCTCACGGTCAGTGGCCATGGGTTCACTCACAAAGCTTAAAGGAATGCAGAATTTGATTTTTTCGATCTTAGGGAGCTTCTTATACACACCAGCAATCAAATCATGGAGGACAGTGCATTGAAGGCACCAAATCGGATGAAAATCTTGTCCTTGCGGGACGTAATTTCCGGTACCGGTCTTAGTACAGTCATTTAAAGCACTTAAAATCCCGCCGCCGCCAAACTGGGTACCTCCCAACGGTCGAATTTTGGGCGCCGAAACATTTTCAGTCTGTGGCAGAAGCATGATCGCAGCCTCGGGGAGATAAGAAACTGCGGCCCAGTAGTGCGCTGCAACCCAACCTGATAGGATTATTAAATTTGAGGTGTGGGCGTCTTGGCTCTGCCGCTGAAACTTACGGCGCACATCTTGAGTTTGTCTTATAGATGTGGTGCGCGCGACCTTCTGGTAGGTTCTCCGTCGGAGCTGAACTTTCATAGAGGCAGCCCCCCATGCTGTGGTAGCGCCTAGTGTTATTTCCAGATGCTGGATGTTCTGAGACTGAGGTACTTGGTCTGGCATCCGCATAAGAGCGTGTCCAAGGTCTGTCATCCCGACGTGGGCAGGCAGTTCTCGAGGCTGTGCTCTGAGGCATCGAAGAGACTGAGTGATCTGTGCGCACCTATGGCCATGTAGCTCGTACAGTCGTTGCTGCCAATTCTCCAGACCATCGTCTGAATCAGACATGCAGGAGCTATCACATTGCCAATCCATTACACCATCAGTATTAGGTTCGACATAATCTGCATCTGTGGCTGTGATGTTATAGATATGGTCTAAAGTATCCTGCTCCCCTTCATCTCTGAGTGGTTCTGTATATCTCTCTCCTTGGGATGGATCGAGGGGTATAATAACGCGCAGACCATTTCCTTCGAAGGTCATCTGCCGCCTTTTAAGGTTGATGACTGCAGCATTGGCCATGGCCCACTCAATTCCCAGCAGGGCTGGATAAGGGTTGCTATCATCAATAATCTCAATAACTTCAAAATCTGCCAGAGTACTAACCCCATCAATGTCGATTGGGACATTAAGAAGTCTTCCTAGCGGTACAATCCTTTGCTGGTTAGCTAGTCGCAGCTGTATAGGTGACCAAACCAGGGAAGGTGTTCCCATTTGTCCCCATGTCTGCTTAGGGAGGACATTGACGTCTGATCCCAGATCGAGGATGACGTTAGTCATATCATATTCTCCTATCTGAACATTCAACCTCATCTCCCTTCCCGTTCGTCGGACACGACTAACAGTTTTCTCCTGATCAATTCCTCTCTGATG
>LPNX010187246.1:20648-36631 GCA_001517045.1 Pseudotsuga menziesii
AACAATTTTAATATCTGTAAATACTTGAATTACGAGTTTTTTTTAATATTCATATAATTAATTCATATGCAATACTAAAGTATCTTGCATAAGAAGAAAGTACACATGCTCTTTATTCCCATAACTAAGGTTCCTAAATTTTAATCTCAAACACATGAATTACTAAATTGTGAGAAAGGTATTTTGCTCTTTCTCCTCATCATCCTCGTGCCGACATTTTGACATGTGAATTGAGAAATGGATTGTGCTCTTTCTTCTCTTTATCCCAGTTCCCATGTTTTGACATATGGCAAGTTTTGCGTCAATCTTCTCAAAATCGGCTTCCGCATTTCTCTCGCCTGATCTGGACCACCCACGTTGTTAATTATTTCTTAATGAAATTTCACTCCCATCTTAGCAATTAACTCGCTTGCTAGTTGAATCTGTGAAATCCATGAGGACCGTCAGATCTAGATTGACGATGGACTCCAAATGTCATAAAGTGGATTTTAAGGAAATTTCGCGCACATCATAATTTTATTTACCAGTGCTAGCTATCCCAACGAAATCGATGACACCCATTGATCTTCATCCATGATCAACCTCGTCGGTTGATCTCGATCTCCTTCTTAGTGATTAATTTTTTATTTCGCAGTCCAACTCCCTTGTTATCCTCCTCAGTATTAAATGAGTGAAATCCATATTAGTCGTAGATGTTATTCCACCTTTAATATCCACCACACGATCTTCAAGCATATGAATAAGGATTATCAATTTATATCATTCGCAACTCTAACTTGCGAACTTTAACCACATTCGTGGATTTTCTCTTACCACGATCTCAATCATTAATACCTGCGTAGACTTAGTCCTACAGGTTCACCATCAATCCTTACAATGGTCAATCAATCGATCTCTGTCTTCCCTAACTCTCAGAATCCCTAATTCCTCAGTACTGACTTTCCTTTGTGTCATTGCTGAATTCATCCTGCTACCATATCAACCGGTTATTCCTTTGTCATACATGAAACCCTTTGAAATCAATGACAACTTATATTCTCAACAAGCTACAGCGACAAGGTTATACAAAAAGGTCATTGCCAAGTTTAAGAATAATGAGGAGTGGACAAAAGATATAAATTGTAATATTGGAGTTAAACAAGGTTTCCCCCTCTCCCCTACCCTGTTTGGCATTTACATTGATAAGCTAGAAAAGTGTTTAGAAGAATCAGGTTGTGTCAGTACAATCTTAGCTCGGTTAGTTATCATCCTCCTACTTTATGTTGATGATATTGTTCTTATGTAAAGGTGTCCTTCTGATCTCAATAAGAAATTAAGAATTCTTAAATATTTTTTCTCTAACATGTGTATGACTGTTAACACCGATAAGACAAAAATCATGATTATAAAATCTAAGAAAGACACCTATCCAAATTTTATTTATGATAATAGAAATCTAGAGGAAGTGACTTCTTACAAGCATCTCGGAATTGATATTCATCACTGTTAAAAAATTGTTGTGCCATTTATATCATCAAGAAATGAGTCCAATATTATTGATGTAGTAAAAGAGGAATGAATATACACACTGAAAAAATGAAACCACACAGGAAATAGATGAGTATAACTCATATAATTACAGTATCATTCTCATTAATTAATCTGGTGTTGTAGTAGTATTACATAAGGAAGAATTCGAATTTATTAGGGAGGAATTCGATTCTACCAACTGGATCTGACTGTATCCGGATGACTAGCTAACTAATGGTGTCTTAATCAATATCGAAGTCCAAATGGTTAACTCCAGATGTCTAATCCAGTCACATAATCAATAATAAACAGTTAACTCACTCTAGCTGAAGTGGTAGGCGAGAAAAGGTGCCTTATCCACACGAAGCCATGCATAACTAGTGCTAATTGAACTGATTGTGATCTAACTAAATGTAACTGGAAATTAACTAACATTAGCTAGTTCCAACTCCAACTGACTAAAGGAGGTTGGTACCAGGACTCCCAGTGGATCCTAAAATGCAGGGATTGGTCTATGAGGTTCCTAAACTGATTCATGCAAGTGAAGTTAGTGGAAGTTATGCTCTAGCAATGTTCCCCACACTCTAGTATCTGGTACATGTGGCCCCATTAGGCCAACTGGACCCAATGGTACTAGTGGACACAATTAATTAAATAAAACTCCTAAGTTAGGCTAAAATAATCTAATAGACAGTTTGTTCAAGGAAGGATTATAAATCCTAATACCACCCTGAATCCTAACTTGGTCAACTATGGTCCCTAGTAACAAGGCCATAAGTCACCCATGTACTGTATCCAAAAGATAAAAATGTTGCTTAATAAACTGAGGTAATAGGGAAAAACCTCATGGGAGAAAAACCCCCTCAAAATAAGCAGAAATAGGAAAATGCAAGGTTATTTTTAGAAGAAAGAAGCTTCCTCCTTAGAAAAATAACTTGAACAAAACACTGCTGCAAAACTCCATCTCTATGCAGTAGCATGGTCCATTTGTGTAGCAACATCTTGAAGTTGTGCATGTGAACCTCTCGTTCTTCTGAATTGATGATTCTGGGAGTTTCTTCTTGATGGTGAAGGTAGGGAATGATCAAGTTTCTTCTTATGTGGGCCATGTAGTTGATCATTCGCCATCATCAAGTAGTGTCGATTTGGAATTTTGTTGCACCACTCTGTACAGAGCGAATCCGTGAGAGACAGTACAACATGTTCATTCTGATACTGGGACCTAGTTTTTCTTTTGTCTTCTGGATTTTTGGTACTGTTTCCAACTGCATCTAGGAGCTTTTGAGCCCATCTGAGCTTAGGATTTTTCTTTGGAATGGATACTGGATCTGTATCTAGAATCTCATGAGATTCAATCTCAATAACATGATCATTTTGGATTTGATATTCTTTATCTAAATCTGAAACCTGTAGAAAATCATCATCATCAAAAAATGGTGGAGAAATGGTTATACCTTCTTGTGCTACTGATGGTGTTGTGTCATACAACTCATCTTCTTCAAACTGAAAAATCCGTTCAATGAAGGATATCTTGGTGCAACCTCCATCAATTTGTAAGCTTGTGTATCTTCTGCATATCCCAAAAAAATGCATCGGCTTGGAAGGCCTTCCTCTTGTCAAGTGGTATTCTGGCCCAAGCTTTGGAACCAAAAACTCTCAGATGAGAGACATTAGGCTTATGCCCATGCACTGCTTCAAATGGAGTGGCCCCAACCACTTATTTATGAGGCACTCTATTCTGCAAATAGGAAGCATAGTTTACAGCTTCAACCCAAAGAGAAGGAGGGATATGTTTGTCATGGATAAGGCATGTTTCCATCTCCTTCAGTGATCTGTTCTTCCTCTTGACCACACCATTCTATTGTGGTGAGTTCCCTCCATCACTCTCTCTCTATTTCTCACCCATCCCCCTCTCCCTCTATCGCTCATCCATCCCGCTCTCTCCCACATAATATTTGTGTGTGTGTGTGTGTCCCCCCTTCTCTCACAAACTCCCTTTGCCTCTTGCTCTCTCTCCACCTTCTATTTACCTCCCTCTATCAATATCTCCATCCCTTCTCCCTTAATTACCATCCCTCTCTCTCTCTCTCTCAAATTGTATCCCTCCCTGCCTATCTCTTTTCACCTTCCCTATCCATGTTTCTCTCTTTAAAAACCTCCCTCTCCATCTCTCAACCCTCCACTGGTTGTCTTTGACACCATCTCTCTCTCTCTCTCTCTCTCTCTCTCTCTCTCTCTCTCTCTCCATGTGTGAACCTTCCCCTTTCTCTTTTCATATCTATCCCCCTGCAACCCCTAACACACACACACACACACACACACACACACCTTCTAAGGCTCCCTCAATATCTATTTTCTTCACTCTATCTCCATCCCTCCCTCAACCCCCCTCCTCCCTCTCTATCTTATTCTCTCTCACACTCGCTCCACATCTCTCTCTCTCTCTCTCTCTCTCTCTCTCTCTCTCTCTTCTACTATGTTTTCAACTTATCCCTTGCCCTAAACCCTCTACCTCATTATGACCCCTATTCTTATTTTATCGCATCTCATTCCCATCTCTTCAATTTCCCCCTCCTTCGCTTCTCTCCTCCAACACATCCTATTCCTCCTCTAATACTCCATATCCACCTTTCCATTCACCAATCCTCTCTCTCATCAAACCATCACCCACTTCCTCCCCTCCACCTTATCCCCCTCTGTCACTCAAGTCTCATGTACTACTTCTAACCCTATACATCATTAGCATGTTGTTGTATTTGTAACTTCAGAATGTATTCACTTATGTATTTCATATATTGTATTTGATTGGTCCCTGATGTTCCTATCTATCGGGAGAATCATTAATGTAAACAATTCATGTAATGTCATAGAGGTTAACCCTCCTTGTTGATCAAGGGGAAAAGTCCCCGTAGTTGTGGGGCACTAGGGTTATTAGACTCTCCTAGAAAAGTCGGCCCTGGTGAGTTAATGTCAAGTCGAAAACTAGTATAAATAGAGAGTGAACCTCTCTATTCAGAACACACACTCACCCAGCTATAGCGCATAGGTGATAGAGAAGAAGCTCGCTCAAGTGAGAGAGATAATAGTTGTTGGAGATCATCTTTCTGTCTTTGGGTTTTACTGCTGTTATTGGTGCTCATTCTATCTCTAAAGAAATTGCTGGGTTTTCTCCTTTATGGTTTCCCCAAGGAAAATCTTTGTGTCTATTGTATTTTGTGATTGATTGCTATGCATGTTATTCTCTCAGATAAGATCCTAAGATAATACTGTCTAATAGATAAAAAGCTAACATGGTATCAGAGCTAACCTGGGAAGAAGACATTGTGCAGCTGCGAAAGCTAGGGCTTATTCATTTTTGGGTCTCTCTCCACAATCCATCAGCAAAAGGAGGCTAGGATGACTCTCCATTGAAGGGCGCATCTTTTTGTCGAAGCAGAATTTGATTCTGAGCTTTTTCAGTTTTTGACCTACCACTACATCAGGAAATTAGGGATTTTCACAAAAGTGGAATTTTTGAGTGAGCCCATCCTAGGATTGATCTCCTCATCAAAATCAAAGTTTAGAGACAAAAATTGAGGTTTTTGGTTGGGTAGAAATCCAGGAAAGTCAAACCCTAATTTTCCTTGGAACCAGAAAACCAACACTGCAGAAGATCAGCTCCAGATCCAGTTTTTAGCTTCTCAAATTGGTAATATCTAAATCTTTTGTATTTCCATTTGAGGTTCTCTATTAATATCTCTCATCACACCAAGCTTGATGAAAAGCTTGAGGGAGATGACAACTTCTGAGCCTAGAAGTATAGGATCTCCCTCGTCCTGGAAGAAAATGAATTGGACTCCTACATAAGTGGAGAGGTTCCCGTTCCAGAGGGAAATGAGGCTAAGGAATTACATAATAAGAAATTGATCAAGGGTAATAGGATCATTCCTGATTCAATCAAGGATCACCTCATACCACAAGTGTCCTCCCTAAAGACACCTAAAGAGATGTTTGATGCCTTGACCAAGATATTTGAAAGGAAGAACATTAATCAGAAGATGACTTTGAGGAACCAGTTGAAGAATGTAAAGATCCAGAATGAAGGGACCATGCAGTCATACTTTACAAGGGTCTCTCAAATCAAGGAACAACTTGAAGCAGTAGATGAAGAAGTAGAGAATGCATAATTGTGATGACCACCTTGAATAATCTCCCTAGGTCATGGGATTGTTTCATTCAAGGGATATGTGCCAGAAATAAAGCTAATCAAGTTTAGTAGGCTGTGGGAAGAATGCTCACAAGAAGAAGCTCGAATAGTAGCTCGAGAAGAAAAGATGGGAAATGAAGATCAAGCTCTCACAGCACACTCCAAGAAAAGAAAAAGGGACAATCATTATCACCAAGGTAAGCATTCTCACGAGAGAGAAGTGCTGAGAGAGGGAACCTTGCCAAAATTTGTCCTAAAAATAAGAATGGCTCTCAAAAGAAGAAGAACTACAAAAGAAAACATCATGCTCACACTATAGAGGATGATGATCCTCCCAGGAAGAGAGTCAAACAAGAAAGTGAATATTCTTCAAGTGATGAAGAATATGTTCTGATCTTTGCTCTCATGGGAACTGTCACACATGGAAGCAATGATTGGCTTATTGACAATGGGGCTTCCATGCACATGACAGGATTCAAGGAATTTTTTTTGAAACTATCCAAACATGATTCACCCCACAAAGTAAAACTTGGGGATGACTACCAATATCCCATAAAAGGTAGTGGTGAATCCTCATATAAGCTAGACTCTGGAAAATCTATGAAGATGAAGGATATTTTGTTTGTACCAGGACTAAAGAAGAATCTTCTCTCTATATCAGAATTGGATGCAAAAGGAATGAGGGTTGCATTTATAGATGGCCAAGTCCTCATGTGGCCAAAAGGAAAGACTATAGATGATGCAGTTGTAATTGGAGAGTAAGAAGGAGGACTATACAAATTGAAGGGCCAACCTGAACAAGCCTTGGTCCATGACTCGGTAGAGCCAAATGAACTTTGGCATAGAATGCTTGCACATGTGCACTATAGGGCACTACCACTCGCAAGCAAAGTTGTTGAAGGACTTCCAGAAATGTAGGAAAAACATGAAGGATTTTGCAAGGGATGTGCAAAAGGAAAGAACACAAAGAAAACATTTCCAAGTAGCAAGAGCAAGGAAAAAGGAATCATGGAAATCATTCACTCCAATGTATGCGGTCCAATGTCATCCAGCTCATTAAGCGGGTATGTATACTATGTTTATTTCTTTGATGATTTCTCTAGGAAGATATGGATATACTTCATGAAAAGCAAGGATGAAGTATTCAACAAGTTCAAAGAATTCAAATCCCTGATCGAGAACCACACAGAAAACAAAATCAAGACCTTTCGATCAGATAATGGTGGAGAGTTCACATCAAATGAATTCAAATATTTATGCATATATTTAGGGATTAAGAGGGAGTTGACCACTCCATATAATCCAAAACAGAGTGGGGTTGCAGAAAGGAAGAATAGAACAATTATGGAAGCATCAAGGGAAAAATGATCAGGATCTTCCTATGCATATGTGGGGAGAAGCTGCCAGGAAAGCTACGTATGTATAGAGCCGTACTCCACATAGATTACTCGAGAACAAGACACCTGAAGAAGTCTTTTCCGGCAAGAAACCAAAATTCAGTCATCTCAGAATATTTGGTTGTCGAGTGTACATACACATTCCAACATAAAAGAGGACAAAGTTAGATCCTTCAGGAAAAAAGGGTATATTCGTGGGATATAGTGAAAGCTTGAAGGCTTATAGAATATACTTCCTAGGATTCAAGAAGATCGACATCAGCAAAGACATAACATTTAATGAAGACTCAACTTACAACAAATGTAGAAAGAGACCTGTTGAAACCCTGAAGAAACAGAAGTACCCAGGATTCAAGATACAACTATAAACGATGGAACTCAAGAAGAAGATCGAGAAATAGAAGAACCCCAGGAACCTGTAGATCCACCCCAAGAGAAGAATCCTCACAAGAGGAAACCTGCATGGATATGAGAGGCTATCCAAGGTGCAGAAAGATATGGGGCTCCAGAAGAAATACACAAAGAAAGGAATAGAACTAGGTCATACTCCGGGTATGTAGCCTTATTATGTGACATCATTGATAGAGAACCTTCCAACTATGAAGAAGTGACAGAGAAGAAAGAATGGAAGGATGCTATGATCGAGGAGTACCAGTCAATCATGAAGAATGATGTCTGGGATGTTGTCCCAAGACCAGAGGGGAAGTCTGTTGTGACTTCCAAGTGGATCTACAAGATCAATCATGTTGCATATGGTAGCATAGAGAAATATAAAGCAATATTTGTGGCTCATGGATTCTCCCAAAAAGAAGGAATAGATTATGAATAAAATTTTGCACATGTAGCGAGATACACTTCCATCAGATCAATACTTTCTCTGGCTGCAGTGATGAAATGGAAGATACACCAGATGGATGTCAAGATTGCTTTCTTGAATGGTGTAATAGAAGAAGAATTTTATGGGGAGCAGCCACTCAGTTTTGAGACACATGACAGGTAGAATCATGTGTGCAACTTGAAGAGGTCCCTATATAGTTTGAAATAGGCACCTAGGACATGCTATGGCGGAATTGACAGCTTCTTGACTAGTTTGGGATTTACCAAAAGTAAAGCAGATTCCAACCTTTACTACAATGTTAAGGAAGGGAACCGAGTAATACTCTTCCTATATGTAGATGACCTATTTGTAATAGGTGAGTATGGGTTGATTGCTGACATGAAGAGGAAGCTTGCTGCTGAGTTCGAGATGAAGGACTTGGGTATGATGCATTACTTTCTAGGAATGGAGGTGTGGCAGAATGCGGATGGAATATCCCTGGGACAAGGGAAGTATGCAGTAGAGATCTTGAAGAGGTTCTGGATGATGGACTGCAAGGCCATGACCAAACCTATGGCATCGAACTTGAAGCTATTGAGTGATGCTTTATCAGAATTGGTTAATTCTACGATGTATTGTTAGATGATTGGGTCCTTGATGTGCTTAACGAACACGAGACCAGATATTTGCTTTGCTGTGAACACATTGAGCCAGTTCCTGACAGATCCGAGACATGTTCACTTGATTGCTGCAAAGCACATTCTGAGGTACTTGAAGGGTATAGTTGATTGTGGGATCACGTATGAGGCGAATCAGAAGATTAACCTGGAAGGTTATGTGGATTCAGATTGGGCAGGGAGTACCATTGATAGGAAGAAAACTTTGGGGTGTTGCTTCAGTATGGGATCAGGTGTGATCTCTTGTTTTAGCAGGAAGAAATCCTACGTGGCACTGAGTACAACCGAAGCAAATTATGTCGCATCTTGTTTGGCTAGTTGTAAGGTAGTGTGGCTTAGGAAGCTACTATCTGATTTGTTTGATCTCTAGTTGGATGCTACTTGTATATATTGTGACAACCAGAGTTGTTTGAAGTTGTCGGAGAATCCAACATTCCATGACAAGTCGAAGCATATCGAGATCAAATATCACTATATCAGGGATATGGTGCAGAAAGGAGCAGTGAAGCTCTAGTATGTTGCGACGAATAAATAGATAGTTGATGTGTTGACCAAGCCATTAGCCCGAGTGAAGTTTGAGTACTTCAGGGAGAAGCTTGGTGTTCTCTATATCGAGGTTCCCTCGAAAGGGAAGTGATGAGTCCATGAGCCCTTTTGACATGAATGTTGGATGTGTTCCTCTCATGGTCAGATGTAAGTGCAGATCCCTTCTGACATGAATGCTGGATGTGTTCCTCTCATGGCCAGATGTAAGTGCAGAGCCCTTTTGACAAGAATGATGGGTGTGTTCCTCTCATGGTCAGATGTAAGTGGAGAGCCCTTCTGACATGAATGTGGATGTGTTCCTCTCATGGTCAGATGTAAGTGCAGATCCTTTCTGACATGGATGTAGGATTGGTTCCTCCCATGGTCAGATGTAAGTGTAGAGCCTTTCTGACATGGATGCAGTATTGGTTCCTCCCATGGTCAGATGTGAATGCTGGGCCTTTCTAACATGGATGCAGGATGTGTTCCTTCCATGGTCAAATGTGAGTGTTGGGCAGACATTTTTGACATGGATGCAGGATGTGTTCCTCCCATGGTTAGATATAAGCGTTGAAGAAGAAGAAGACCTACATGGAGGCTAGGCCTACAACCAACATGGAAAAGGGTTGGCTCTGTAGAACTTCTTGTGACGAGTAGAATTGAGAGATAACACGATTTGTTTGAGATAGCAGAAGCAATGATGATGATGATCCAGCTTTGATGATGATCCAGTGATGAATAATTGTGTTGATTATTTCTGTCGAGGTAGTACCTTCCTAGTTAAGAGGGAGTGTTGATGTATTTGTAACTTTGAAATGTATTCACTTATTTATTTCATATATTGTATTTTATTGGTCCTCGATGTTCCTATTGGGATAATCATTAATGTAAACAAGTCATGTAAAGTCATAGAGGTTAACCCTCCTTGTTGATTAGGGGGAAAAGTCCCCATAGTTGTGGGGAACTAGGGTTATTAGACTCGCCTATAGAGTCAGCCCTAGTGAGTTAATGTCAAGTCGAAAAATAGTATAAATAAAGAGTGAACCTCTCTATTTAGAACACACACTCACCCAGCTATATTGCATAGGGGAGAGAGAAGAAGCTCGCTCATGTGAGAGAGAGAACAACTATTGGAGACCATCTTTCTTTCTTTGGGTTTTATTGCTACCATTGGTGCTCATTCTATCTCTGAGGAAGTTGCGGGGTTTTCTCCTTTATGGTTTCCTCGAGGAAAATCTTTGCATCTATTGTCTCTTGTGATTGATTGCTTTGCATGTTATTCTCTCACAAAAGATCCTAAGATAATACTATCTAATAGATAAAAATCTAACACAACACCTCTTTTTCTCCTAATAATTCTCTCAATCCCCACTCCCCTTCACCCTTGTAACCCATAATGTTCCCATTCCATTCATCTTTCTCCACTTGAATTTACAACATCCTCCTAGGACCTTGACCCTTCCCCGCCCCCTCTCAACTATTAACCATCCCCACTTGAACTTCCAACATCTTCCTAGGCCCTTGACCCTTCCCCACCCATCTCAACTATTAACCATCCCCCTTGAACTTCCAACATCCTCCTAGGCCCTTGACCCTTCCACACCCCCTCTAAACTATTATCCATACATTTGATATATTACAGATAGTGCTAGATTTTTAGCTCTACAAAACGCTTGCACGTTATAGAACTACATAACGTGCACATGTTTTGTAGTTCTATAACATGCGCGCATTTTGTAGTTCTATAACACGCATGTGTTTTCCAATTCTACAAGGGCGGGATATGCAATTTGAATTTAAACATGTCAATTCACTTGCTCGCATGTCACCAATAGTCCTATGTGTATGGTTTGGAGTTCGCTTCAGTAATACCAAACCTATGCTATGGTATATGATAAACCATAGCTAATTGGGCATTTCTTCCATTTTTTAAAGAAGTCGTTGTTTACGCACTCATTACAATAGGCTACACACAATCATTTTTGACGAAATCTTAAACATAAACAACATTTTTTCTGTAGATTCTAAATATGTATTTTTTATTAAAAACTATTTAATTTTCCTATTTTTTTTCCCAGTTTCTATTGTGTCCTAACTCCTTAACTCAAAAAACACATTGTTAGTGTTTTTTCCATAAATTTTTCAATTCTTAATCATTTTTTTAAAAAGAAATTATATGGTGCACTAGAAGACACTAACCTCTACATTCTATAAAAAACTCATTTCATGATTATTTCATTAAGACCTTCAAAGACTGCACCCAGAAAAGACGTACCATTTTCGAGGAATGATCACTTATATAATTATTAAAAAAAATACTAATTTTATTTTTGAAAAATAGCGTCACACTAGTGCTATATGTTCTCTACATGCCTGCAAATTTTTT
Source organism: Pseudotsuga menziesii (assembly GCA_001517045.1). Classification (NCBI taxonomy): domain Eukaryota; kingdom Viridiplantae; phylum Streptophyta; class Pinopsida; order Pinales; family Pinaceae; genus Pseudotsuga; species Pseudotsuga menziesii. Next base: position 32,146 of record LPNX010187246.1, read on the forward strand.
TATCCCGAAAGCATCATTTAGGCCCTCAAAGGCTGCACCCACAAAAACATATACCTTATTAGTTTCCTAAAAAATAAAAAATGATTCTTAGAAAAAATTAAACTTGACATAGTTATACAAATTTTCAATACATAAACCTTATATATTTTGGAAACATGATTTAATTTCCTACATTTAATCTTATTTACTCAAAGCAATATATTTTGTGTAAGTATCTCAAAAAATACAATTAAGTTGAGGGATGCCTCATTTTTCAGTTTTCTATTGCATCTAACATGCCAAAAGTGATCCTCATTACCTTGCACTCACCCGTAACCATCTCATAATACTTGTTCATTAGATTGATGACCTTATAATTCCTCATAGTTACCACAGAATTTTAACAAATATGAAATACAATCTTAAGAAGAACTTTGAAATGATAAAACTAACACATTTACGTTATTCTCTTGGTCTCTAAGTATTGAAAATCTATGAACGAACTCCCGTCTCCTAATCAGGTATGCATGTGAAATATTTCATCTTTTTCACATGGAAGATTGTAAATCAACTAGCCTTCTTTTTAATCCCTATATTCAAACTTGCTACCACCTATATTACACACAAAGTAGATCCTACTTTGTACCATCAATATTCAAACACTAAGAACCATCATGGAAAGAAACAAAAATGATATTTTGGCATATTCTAGGTATAATTCGGTTTGAGATACATTACACTTTAGGGGGCACCCCTTGTTAATAGGTTTCATTTATTCTAATTAGGCTAGTGACCCTAATAATTAGAAGGAGGTGAAATTTTAGGGGTAAAATTTAGCACATAAGCTACTTTTTTACCTTTTTTCCAAATAAATATTCACCTATTTCCTTCTTTTGGTAAATTGATTAGCCCAAATTCCATGGATAAATTTTTTAATCTATAAATAGTCAAAATTGCCTAGAAACTATATAATCCATAAATGGTCAAAATTGTCTAGAAATTTAATGGTCAAAATTGTCAATAAAACTCCTAAAAATTTGAATAATTTTAGATAAATATGGCCCAACATTTTATGGTTGGAAATTTAAGAATTATTAATATTTGCCAAGGTTTCTATACTTTAAGAAAATTATGGATCCTTAAAATTTTGAGTGATTAGAAGTTTATTGTAGGTTGTGTTTTTAGTCTTGGTTTTGGATGTGTCACTAAGTTGAACTTGTAAGAAGAAATAAACTCTTTCTCTTTTTTTAACAAAAACAAAGTATCAAGAAACAATTAATAAAAAATCAAAAAGCCTTATGGCTTATCCAAATCCTTTCAGCCCATTTCAACAATAACTATATCCAATCACACTATGGTTGGACAATCACAATCGTTGGACAATCACAGTGCCATGAAGCTCACCAAAGATCATGTCCAACATCAACTTAGTAAACCCCCTTGAGATTGCACTTCATCAAAAAGATGATTCATAATTACACTCTTGAAATGATATTTTGCCCTATATTTTTCCCTACAAAAGATCAAGTTGTAGACATTTTAAGGATGTCGTTTTTTAGAAGCAAAACTTTCTAAACTTTTATCTATTTTAGGAATTTAGGAAGTTGTCATTAAGGGGTGTAGACTCAAATGCTCACTTCCTTTTCTTATTATGTTATTTTGGTAAATATACTATACTAACTCAATCGATGATGATGTTAGGATATTTAGATGCCTAAAATTTAATTAAGATCAATTCACAGTAATATGTTTTTAATCATAGTTATATTGGTTCATGGATTAACACTCCATTGGTCCATTATCTCTATACAAAAAGAACCACATTGAATGATGGATTGTTTCTCTTTTTTTTACAATAAAGTTTATAAAAACTTTGATTGTGATTTTAAATATAATATGTTATTTTCCTAAAATAAAAATAAAAACCAACCTATATATATAAGATTATTAATAATATATAAATTTAAATAATATATACATTTAAATTTATTTAGAGTTAAAGTGAACCATTTATAAAGTTTTTATTTTTATTTTTATAATCTCTAAAGCAACAACCAAACCTACACACCCATTTAAAAAATTCAAAAAACAAATTTTAAATTACAAATAAAATGACAACTTATTTTATTAATATCCATATAAATATAAATACAAAATCACAATCAGACACCGTTATATTTACACAATATCAAACATTACATACATTAAAATTCATGAACACTTGCTGCACTGTTATGTTTATAGAACATCAAACATTAAGTTGCTACTTGACCTATCTTTCACAGAAATCAGATGAGCAAAGAGAGTAACGAGCCCATAGTCCTTTGGTATACATATTGATTTATGTAAGGGTTTTTAATCAATACATATAAATCAGATCGATCTTAAATGACGAAGGGGATTAAAGCCTTTCTGTTAGAAGGAAAACCCTCAAACTTCTTCAAGTACCACGCTCTGGTCGATAAACTTCGGCCCAACAGATATAAAAATATCATCGTAACTGTGCAGAAGCCAAAAGAAGTTTGGGAGATGAACGCCAGGCCAACGAAATCAATAATCTCGAAAAGGTAATGTGGACAAACCACAAATTCAAACAGCCCTCCTTGGGGAATGGAGTACCCTTTCTCGCCATCCTTCCGAAGCCTTGACAGCAAATAATGATGGTACAAATTACCACCCATGCCAGTGACAAAGAGTAGAATGCCTAGTGGCATCAAATCCACAGTTGGCGATGGCAAGCCCTCAGATCTTTGCATAACGTAAAAGAAACTCACAGCTTCCAAACTGTAAACAAAGGAAATAAAAATGGCAGTGTCGATGGCTATCCTTCCAGAATATCGATGAATAAACAACACCTGCATAAAACATGCACAGCAGATCAATATAATAGAGAAAACGCTGCATATGTAACTTAGAGATAATGGAAACAAGAGATAGAAGGATTAACCGGATGAAGAGTACCTCGACTACCCTCTTGAAGAAATGAAGGGTTAATGCACCTGTCAAGACCAGAAGCCGAGTGGTAGCCTCTATCTGCAGCTGCCATGTGATTGCAAAGTGCAAGAGACCCAACTTCTGAAGCAAAATGCTCGCATGGGGCCACTCTAATTTACAAAACAAGTAGAAAGAAGAGACTAGGAACGCCGGTGCGTAGAAAATAAGCATTCCTATCCTGCTGGAAATCTGAATCGATGGAGATCCCGGACAGTTAAATTTGGAGTAGTTTAAATTAATGTTTTTGAATTCCATGAATCCTGACAGCAGGCCATTCACGACTAGAAATACCTCTGCTACTTGAATGTATACAGAGGGAAGACTCTGCAATAACAAGGAAAAGCCCATTTTGATTCACTTGTTCGATGCCAAATCTCTTCCTCTGGACGTAGTCATAGACTGAGAGCTCAAGCTCCTATATTTAAAGAAAAAAGTGCACTACTTGTTATAATTAATTGCCACCAAAAATAAGTTGAAGAGTAATTAACATCGCTACTTAATTGTTAAATCTCACTATTCTAAGAACTTTTGCTTTCTACAAGGTGAGTAGGCAGAAGATATTAATGCTCTGCATGTCCATAACTAGTTGGAGCTGCCAATCTGGGGTGTAGCTCGCGATCATGTTATTTGTTATTTGTTTGATTTAAGTGGGCTTTTTTTTATTCGTTCATTGACAGATTAAATCCTACTAAACGATAAACTTCCGCTTTTTCCAAGGTGAGTAGGCAGATTGGCACATATGTTATTTAATGTTCTGCATGTGCATAACTACATGGAACGGTTAATCTGGGACTGTAGTTGTTGGATCTGAGATCCACAGAGAAAATAATACACAGAATTTAATAACAGACATTCAATAATGAACACAAGGTTTACTGTGGTAAAACCCTCGAGAGGGAAACATCCACGGAGCAATGGTATCGGTCTTCCTTATTATTCAATGAATGAAGATTACAACAGCTTACAACTCTCTGACCTTCTCTACGAGAATACAAGAAATATATACATTTCTTTCATAGTTACTATTAACTGAACAAACTACATTAATTCGGTAAGTTAGTTATGCAACCACAGAGAGAACGGTTGTCACCCGTTTCCAACAATCTCCACCTTGACAACAATTTACCTAATACCTTGCTCATTGCTCTATTCATCACCTTTCCTGCAAGCCTAGAGAAGCTAGGCACCACCGTAGCTTCTCTAAAGTAACTGGCTTTGTGAACATGTCTGCACTATTCTCTTTAGTGTGAACCTTTTCAAGAAACACTCCACCTTCATCAACAACATGTCTAACAAAATGGTATTTTACGGGAATATGCTTTGTCTTACTGTGATAAGCTGGATTTTTAGCCAAATGAATAGCACTTTGACTATCACAAAAAACTTTTATAGTGTTCTGAACTTTTCCTAAGTCACCCAGCAAACCTTTTAACCAGACTGCCTCTTTGCAAGCATGTGAAGCAGCTATATATTCTGCTTCTGTAGTGGATAAAGCAACAATATTCTGAAGCTT